>JAUZND010014451.1:0-65168 GCA_034780555.1 Coelogynopora nodosa | reverse complement strand
TTTATACATCATATCTATTGATTCTTGGTATGAATATTTATACATCATATCTATTGATTCTTGGTATGAATATTTATACATCATATCTATTGATTCTTGGTATGAATATTTATGCTTTTAAATTATGTTTTATATCTGATTTCAACATATAAAGATAGCAACAATGCTTTAAAAATAAAAGTTTTGACATGACAAAGTAACATTTAATAATATATATAAATATCAAATGTGTTTTATCATAATTTTGATTATATGGTTAGTTCAAAATGTCAATTTTTGAACAACTCAGCAAAAAGACAACAATAAATATACGTTCATTAATTTATATATTTAAAAACAAAAAACGAAAATCGTAAAAAGTCAACCGTATATAAATCGTATAATTGAAAGTTATAATAAATGATAAAACATTTAGTTAATTTTCAATAACTATTAAAACTTATAAATAAATTTATTGTCATATATCGAGACGACACATTTCTTATTTCAATTAGCATATATAATAATATTCGCATTCAGATCTGGTTATTGGATATATTATTATTATATATATTAGATGAAATATATACTTATATTTATTCGGCATTGTCTTGGCATGTATATAATACACAGTAACATAAGTTATACTTGAATTATATGAGTTCCACACAGATTACATCACAACAAATTATCAATATAATATATAAATATTTTTTATAACATTACCAATGCAATATTTACTTCTGACAAGTTAAAAAATTCAATTTAATTAATTTAAAGTTATAAATTCAGTTAATATATAAATTATACAAAAACATTAATCATATGCATATTTAGATTCAGTATAAAATATAGTAAATAATTATATTTCAAAACAAAAATCAAAGTGTTATCATATCCAGAAGTCAAACGGGTTTTAAAATGATCATCATTAATGTAATAAAGAAATTATTAATACACCCTCAAATTTGATTAAAACGTCGGCAATCGTGATATGTGTCGGAGAAAGATGAGGCATAATGGAGCGCATAAATATTGCATACTGGCCGTTTGGTATAATCAACGAATTGAATTCACAGCGATAAAGACCATTGTTCTATTGTGGTACCATAGTCTTTTTAATCGCAGTTTTTATTCCCCAGAGATGTCTGCTTTTTATTACTTCACATTGTAAACTATAATATTCATATAACATTTGGTTGTTGCGGATAAAATAAAATGCTTGTTATATTTTCACATTGAGAGCAGCGCGTGTGTTGGCAGATTTGACAATAAATGATTCCCTGTTCCATGAAAATGTTACCTTTATAATACGTGTTCTGTTCAGTGGAAAAAAGATTTTAGTTACAGACAAACACTTGAACCATCAACCCTTATATACCGGTATATGAACAGTTTATCATTTATAGCTTCGTGATTATGAAAATAAATGATAATCCATTAAAATATTCTGCGCATTTAATTATTCTATGCAGAATCTCGTTTATATAAATGTATTTACACACATTTGTATATACATTGTATATATTTATTTATAAACACACGTACCTATCTACAACTCATATTTATATATATGTATAGATGTGTGAGTATATAATAATTTATTTAATGTTATATTTATTGTGAAATGATTATTTTACTAAATTTAATATATTGCGTTTGTGATATATCCATAATGTTTATAAATGCTCCGTGATATATTAGTGCAATACAGTGAATATCAGGTGATAAATTGCGCCATCTTTATATAATCGACTATATATACACCGAGTATATACTGTACCAATTCATATGTAATAATAATGTCCCATAATAATATATAAGTTTCCTAAGAAAATAACTGGCAGTTCATCAGAGGAGGGATTTAATGAGTTATATTATATAGAATTAATAGATAAGGTATTAATTAAATAATAAGTATTTCGTATATTGAACATTATACTTTTGTCATTTAAAATATATTTCCCATATTCACTCAAATTAAAGTTTTAAAAATATAATATTGAAAAAATAGAAATATTGTTTGTTTTCTATAACTTCGGAATACAATATTTCAAACTTTAAGAAATAATAATTATATTTACTTTCCATTAATGCTGTGATAAGAATATAAACATATATGATATATATAGTGAAACCTTTGATATTAACTAATTTATACGTATTTTGCGTCCGAATATATAAATAAATTACAGCTTACAATTATGTTATAGAGTATAAGCGTACTTTATAACCATCATATTTTTTTGGGTCCAACATATATTAAATATGCAGTTTCTCCATTCTTTTAGTTTTTGTGACTAAATTTAGCGTATATAATATATTTAATTTCCAAAACAATCCTGGCGTATTTAATACGTTCTTTTTAGTTATATCTAAAATATTATTACAATCCATAAATTAACATATATTTTCTAAAATGTGTAGTGGTGTTTATGTAACTGCCGAAATGTTGCAGCAATTAAATGAATACAAATCAGCACAATTTCGATTAAACTGCAAAAAATGGAAATCTATTTTCTTCATGGAATTCCTTAATTTTCTTTCACTTTTGGTATTGCTCTCTTTTGGTTGGTTTTCTTGAGTTTTTTCTAGGAAGTTATACTCTTGTTATTTCGACTTTTACTAATTCCTCTCATTTGCCTTTTGTGTATCTTTTTTGTCGGTTTTCTTTGTTATATAGATACTCCTTCTTTTGATTTATTATTTATTATTTATTTCTTTTCTTTCTATCTGGTGAGCTGATTTTGCCTGATGGTTCCAATCAATTTATTTAAATAATCAAAAATTATCCTTTGCATTGA
Source organism: Coelogynopora nodosa (assembly GCA_034780555.1). NCBI lineage: Eukaryota > Metazoa > Platyhelminthes > Proseriata > Coelogynoporidae > Coelogynopora > Coelogynopora nodosa. Next base: position 62,385 of record JAUZND010014451.1, on the reverse strand, counting down.
CAAAAATAAGAATTTAAAAATCAAAATGCCTATCAATTGGTTATCCGAAGCTGAGAAAATAAGCCCGAACATAATAAAAAAAAACGGATTAACCAATTACATAACTTGTATAAGTTTTTATACAATACGTTTTTGGAGAAATGAATTATACAGAAACATATAGAATCACATATGTTTTGAGACTCATAATTTTTGGATAAATGAATTATATAGAAGCAAGGTTATCAACAACTCATATTCTTTTATTTTTTTACGGTATGTATAATAATTGGTAAACACGGTACATTGATATAGTTATTATAACAATTTTCACAGATCATGCGTAGCAAAACATCTCCGAGGACTGTGGTATCCATTTAGGTTGTGCCCTATTGCATACTTTCGTCTATGCATCGCTCTCTGTCTCTCTCTCTCTCTCTCTCTCTCTTAGTCCTGAGGCTCCGGAGACTTCAGGGCTGACAGATCAAGCAGACCGCCTCAGAACGACCGACCTTCGTGAGCCAGGGTTGGTTTAAACCTTAACGATTGAGAGCTGCAGCTCTGCCTTCGTTCCTGCTGCAGTGTCATCCATTGAACCAGTTAAGCAATGTAGCAATTAGAAAATGGCGAAGACTCAAGTCTCCACTGATGAATATTTGATGGGCGGGATGGTCGTTTCACGATGTGGATGCGTGCGCACCACTTCGTCCCGTTGTCGGCTCTCACCACGGGCTTCTCTTCCCTCCTATCTCTTCTCTCCTTCTCGCCCCTTTCACTGACTCTATTCCGAGTTATGGCCGGACACCCCTTGGGAGATAAGCAGTTAAAAGACCTTATTTCTGTAACCTTTTCTGTTGTCATCATCGTGTCTCCTGCCCGTTTCAAAATTCTGCCCCCACTCTTCCCGAGATAGTAGAAAACAGGCTCTCTTTCGCCGTCTGTTATATAGGTAATGTACGTATAACTAACCTCGCTTGTTTTCTATATTTTCAAATTTATTTTCTCAATTGTTCTATTTGTCTGCTTTTTGTCATTCAACAGCGGAATTGGCTTGACAAACAGGATTGGTAAAATATATTAACAGAGTCCGCATTATTAAAAGACAAAAGACAACTAAATGGCACGTCATTGTGGTTGATTTTAGAATGTTTTATTTTCCGTATATAATATGGGATGTGTTTGAAGCGCATTATATATCTTATTTTCTATTAGCAAATTAATTTTTACTAGGAAAATAGTATATGATACAGTATTATAAGTAACAAAAAACCTCTAATTATTCATAATATAGTGAGAGTTATTATATATAATGCAAGAGAGTCATTTTGCCATGTACGGTGAAATGAAAAGTATTACCGTCGCTAAATTTAATATTTTAGTATTTCTCTAAAGTAAATAATATCATTCAATTAAATAATTATTGTAGTAAATTATAGATGAACAATTAATATCCTTGTAAAAAAACATATACTGATAGATTATTTATTGGAATTTTGTAATTATTTAAACATGGTTTTGTTTTTGGATATAAGTGACATTAATTAAAACATTAATTGACATTTAAACATTTTGTGATGTATACTTAATTTTGATTAAAATAAATGAATTCATCTAATATATCAAATCAAATATTAAATATTACTATAACTAAAAATTTAAATATTAAAATATATATTAAAATATTAATTATTACCCTATTTTAAATTATTGATTTCTAGAAATATTTAAGTACAAAGGTAAACATCACGTTCAATCATTTTTAACTGATTTATTTTCATTATTAATAGTTATCTTACTTTATTTGTATGTTTAAAATAAGCATTAAAATAAGTTTTTAAAAATATTCAATTTGACAAAGAATGTTCGTTAGTTAGTTCAGTAATTGTATATTATTAATATGATGTTATACATAGCAATTTACAAATATACATATATATATATTACACATTTTTTGAATATTAAAAACCAAATATGAAAATATATTTTCTACATTGAATATTTTGTATCGTTCTGTAATATAAAATATTTAAAACTTTGTTGGGAATATTAAACAGTTCTCCAGCAGACAACATTGAAAACAAATTATAATTGACAAAAATTAAACTAATAAAAACTCTGCACATGCACGGTAACAAGATTCTACCTCATTGCAAGTTTACGATCTCTTGAGATTTGAAAGCATTTAAATCGTGGTTAAACTGATAGATTGGAATATGTCGTTGTTAAACATATACAGTCCAACATCATGACATTCGTTTCTATCTGACTTCAATGAAAAATCCGACTCGATTATATTTTAAAAATTACACTGAACATTAATTATAAGGGAGTTGGTGACACAGGTCACTTTCTCCTAATTCCGCATGTGGACTCTTTTAAACGTTTGACGGCATCAGAGAAGGAGTAACCATGGGGCCAGATGATGATCAAATGACCACTATAAGCTATCTGTCTCAATTATTGAGGATTCATTTTAAATTGTCCATATAATGAAGTTTTGTTTTCATTATATTGTTAAATTTATTATTATATGGTGAAATATATATGTAGAAAGCAAAATAATTACGAGAGGATGATTTAATCAAATATTGTCATGATTTTCTAAGCAAACACTTGAATTCTTTTGAATATTCAGTATTGTTATGAACTTTTATTAGTTATATTTTAGTAATTATCACATATAGTTTTTATTAACCATTTTCAAAGTTACTTTTCAATTAGTACTTATACTTGCGGTTGTATATATCCCAATTCACAATTGTGATCGACTATAAGATCCGAATTCATGAAATTAAAATTGCATATTTAGTGTACCATTATAGCGACGAAACTGATTAATAGTTTAAAAATATAATCAAATATAATATATTTCAGTCGCTTTGTAGGTTCTGCTTTTATAAATGTGACAGTATTTTAAGTTGACAGTATCATTTTAATGTCATTATCGCATGGTGTATTAATGATAAAATAATGTAAAAATAAATATAATGTATATGGCAAAATAGTATAATAATAAAACTATTTTATTATTTAAAATACTAAAATAATTATTATAAAATAAATATTTAGTAGAATTTGAAACATTTTATATTTAATATTTGATATTTCGTTATCATACTTGATACAATTTTTCAATCCGAGATGCCGCAATTTCTCGGTGAGTATCCCGGTCGGGATACAAGTTTTTTAACCTATGGAAGAAACATACATTTGCTACATACAATTGTTTTATTGAAAAATGGAGCATGTGCTAAACGTTAATTTAGAAATATAAATGTATGTATTTTAAATCTTAAATTTTTTTAAATCTGCTTTGATCACAAACTTTAATTACATTAACTATAGATATACATTAATTACCTTGTCAAAGTATACTTTCAGTTTTGGTAAACAAAGGAAAGTGTAAGCTGCATATTTTATGTAAACACTGTAGTTTAAAGTTTTCATTTCTAGAAAGGTTAAATTTGAAAAAAGTCTAAATTGTTTTCAAATGGTGACTGAAACAAAATCTTCCTATAAAAATAAGTAATTGCAATTAATTTGTCAACATACTGGACACTATTTTATAAAGAGAATTTAATGTTTTTATCAAAAATGAATTTTATTATAAATAGTACAAAAGTTGTTTCAAAAGATTTAAAAACAAGTTTATTAAACTTACACATTTTATTGTAAAGTTAAGTGGAAAATGTTTAATGTGTAATCTGGAAGTATTTCCAAATTATGAATTATGTACGAATTATGTATGAATTATGTATGAATTTCGGATTATTTTTTATAATTAAAAAGATTCAAAAACACCTTTATTTATTAATAATGTACATGTATTGTTTGATGGTGAAATTATTTTATTCGTTTATAATGATGGAACATTTTCTGATTTAATTTTAATTCTAATCTCTTTCTTTTTTTACTTTTTCAATATTGATGATTTTTAGAGATTTGTATATTTTAAAATATTTGTTTTGGTTAATGTTAAATACATGGATGTTCTAATTTGAGGTGCTGTAAAATATTTTATTTTTTATAATATTTTATAAATTTGAATATATTTTGCATTTAGATTACGATAGGCAACGATTACAATGTGTTGCGTAATAAGTCTGAATGTTATTTTAGATGATTTAACAGTTCAATATGTGTACAATTATTTGATGTATAACACAGTTCATGGAAAATCAATAAAAAATCCCCTGATATCTTGAGTGAATAAAAGATTGTTGCCTTTCATCGACTTTCACTTTCACTTTATAAATTATCAGCTTATAATATATACACATAATATTATATATATATATATATATACATACTCTAAATAGCTAATCATAACACTGACTTTATCAGATGTCCACTGTGTCATAGTTGGTAGAGTATTCTACTTATCAGGTTGGAACGAGGATACAGTCTACCAGCTTTTGTCCTTAAAACTTTGTACGAACACCTCATACAGCGCACAGCTGGCTAGAGTGGCCCACATTCACACCCATTCAGCGGTAGCCTTCTTCACCTTAATATAGAAGGCTACTTTCGACCTCATCAGATAGGGATGCTTCTCAGCTCTATGTCTAAGCATTTCTTAAATATATATAATATATATATCCATATACGTCGCCGGTTCTCATAAATAAATGTTTTTAACCGCGAGAAGCTAATATGGAGTGTTGAGTCCGGCGATAACTCTTTGAGATAATCGATAAATTGGTCAAACATGCTCCATGCGATTTTTAACAGGTGTGCATTTTGCACCAAAACGCGATGATGAGTATAGAGAGAAAAAGTGAGAAGAGGATGAAAATAGTGAAGAGACTAAATTCCGGAATGTTTGTGGTGAACAACTTTCTAAGAATTCTATAGGAGTTAAATACTACTAATATTATTCGACCTCGCCATTCATTATTATTATATCTAAAAAATTAACACTAGATAGGCCAGACGAATTAACTTTCGGAGAATGGCCAAGAGGTGAAAAATCAGGGGGGCTGTAAAAAATTATACACATTTTTATCGTATGTAATTTAAAATTATTATTATTTTTTTTAATTAATACATTGACAACAATGACGTAATGTTTGTCGAAAAAATAAATGGGAATATATATTCATTTCAAAATTAGGTTTGGAAGCGCACAGACATATATGAAAGGCGCAATATAAAATCCGTGAAAATTTACTGAAACCACCAAAGCGGGGAATGTGCCATTCCTTTTTTTAAAGGGGGAAGGGGGGCAGGTGCACGGTGTGTGATTTTGCTGACAAAATTAGACAATTGAAACATGCGAAAAATATGCACTAATTAGATTACAGTAATATTTGAAAACAATTGAAAACATTATTTGAAAATAAAGGGAAAATGGATTAGAAGATCAAATTATGACGTCACCCTCTGCTACGAACCCACGTAATAATTTTTTTCTCTAAAAAAAGAAAACATTTGTATTTGATATTTAATTTAGTCTATATGTTTAAAAATTTCAGCTTAGCGGGATGTAACCTTTTTTGCACTGAAAATGATGCCACAAAAACTGTGAACATTGAACTCATTCGTTGTGTGTATAACAATTACAATTGTTAATCATATTTGGTTATTATTAAAATACATTATCATTATCAAAGATAGCTTTTTTTAAGAGTAAAACCCCTTATGTGGTTACTCACGGACAGATAAATCTAATATCACGAAATTAATAATGTTGTTCCATATATTTTGATTCGTAAATTGTATGAAATATGACAAGTTATGTTTTATTAACCAATAAAGATATTATATAAGAAAAACTAATTTTAGTAATAAAAAATTAATTTTAATTCATTATTTTCATATAGAATTAAATATCAAATTGCAAATAGCAAATTAGCAAATATAAACTTACCAAATGAGAGGAAAATTAGCGTGATATTCATATATGAACTTATTAAATCGCAAAAAGCAGTGAAACTCCGCAGCATACCGGGATAATGGGATAACGGGATAACGGGATACCAGTATATCGTATAATTATATTTTAAATAACGTATCATGTCACTTCAAATAATGCATAATTTGGTTTTATTTTAATATGTAGTGTTACACCATCATTTTATTTAATAAAGAAATTTGCCTTTTTATGGAAATAAAGACAAAGTATATATTTCTATATATAAATGTAAATAAAAATATTTATTATTTTCTATCAAAGTACTCATCAACTATCAATTATGAAAACTAAATTAGACTAAAATTAATTAAAAAATATTTATATTACATTTTTTAAATGTAAATGTTATAAAGAGTTATATAATTGAAATTAATAAAACATGAGATATCAAAATATCGAACATTGAGTTAAAACAAATCATAAGAAATGAATCATTTGACAACCAATGAAATATTGGACTAATGTCGGAGAATACAATTTTAAAAAGAACAATGACTTTCTTCCAAAAAATAAAAAAAGCTAATGTAATTTATGATATACAATATAATTTAAATATATTATATAAACATAGAGTCATATTTAATTTCTGAAATGGCATTTTATCTGTATTTTTCTGTACACAATTTATAAATAGGATAAAAATAATTTCAACTTTGCACATTGTAGTCCTGTAATTCTCTGAATTCGTTTTTCAAACGGATTAACAACTGTATCGGTCACAATCCATATAGTTTATCTTCTGGAATATAGACTTAGTTGGGCTGGCGATCGTCGAACTTCATTTTCTGATCTCCCCCGAGACTCCAATTTGAGCTATATATTGCTGTGCAGTTTGTAAATGTCAGTAGTCAAGTCGTTGAAGGAGAGCGAGTCTACTCCCCTTTACGACGACCCGTATACAAAGACTTTCTTTCACAAGTCGACCGGTCATCTATCAAAATTAAGAGATTAAAACTAAAGAAAATAATATACTGTTTGACGTTATATATGTATAGAATATATTGTGTAAAAAATTCTGGCCCTTTCTGGATAGAGTTCAAAGGGAGGTTTGTTTCATGAGCTGAATCGTTTTAGACAGGGTTTTGTTTGATTTTTTTAATTGAACAGACAACGACAACGCAGAAACGTATTATAGTTTGGCAGTAATATTACGTCTGTTTATTGTCGATGCAATTTCTTGGGAGATATCCTTTAATTAACGCATTAAGTGCCCATCACATTCATACGGGGCACGTGTCTTTGATAAACACTTGTACCTGAGTTTGAGTGTTGTTATATGATTTCATTATATATGGACAAAAATAGGGCCACGATTAAAGATGTACAAATGATAAAAAGAAAACATTATTGTCGAAAGTAAAGATCGATGCATTTTAGTGTGCCCGCATTCACCATTTCATTGATTATTTAGATTTATTATGCTAAACGCTCTTTGAGAATGATGTGGGTAATTGTAGCATTTTATCTAAATGTGGTACTTTTTCACCCCCATTCATTATTATAGTGAATTACCGCAATATATAGAAGAATATGTTTATGCTATTTATTATAAAAAGTGTTTAATTTCTAGTCTTATATAATCATCGTTTTATATCATTGTGCAAACAAGTTGAATTTTTTTTAAATGTAAAAGCATAAGTGGATTATTATAAGGAATACTTTACGCGCAAGAGTAAAGGAAATTGCGACCATAAAAAAACAATTCAACTTATTCATAGTAATAAATGCTTAGTTATAAATTAAACTAGAGTAGCATTAGTTTATATATTTTTAAATCAACTGAATATTGCAATAATGGACCATAAATAAGATCGAATTTTGTTTAACTTTTTGAATATTTCAACTAAATGTGAATTATTTATAGGGCATGGTTCGAACCATTGAACAAAAGGATTCGGACTGTAATTCATTTTTTACATATTTAATATATTTAGTGTATTTCAGTGAATTTATACTACGCTATGTCCTTATGTCATTATGCTATGTCCTATGTCCTATGATGCTATGTCCTTATAGTTTATGTCCTCACTACTTTAGTTACTATCATGTGGTTGCATCCAAATCTATTATATAATTACTATATTGTCCACCAGTGAATTAAAATATATTTCACAATGCAAAACATTTATAAACATTAAAAACTTATCATTCATTTATAAACAGAGTAATATTCAATTTGCAATTGACCAATAATACAATGTGTTTTTAATTAACTAACCGTCATTAATAATACATATGACTGATATTTCACGGTTAATTTTATAGAATATAGTCACGACATGAATATATATTAGATTATATACGTCGATAAACAATATGAATGTTTAAAGAGTTTATAGTTTGATACGTTAATTAGTAATAATAAAAGATCTTCCTTTTTGTAAATTGTTAATATTTTTATACGTTAATTATAAACGATAAATTTAACGCATTTTAAAAAGAGCATCACAATAGAGATATTGTATATAATTTAAATTTGATAATGTATTTTTTTATTAATTACAAATTTATTACACCGTTTTTGGCTAATTTAATTATTTTGTTGGATAGTTTACATAAATTATTTAATAAATAATTCTAAATTGCCTATTCAAATTTAATCACCTAAATTAACTTGATATAAATTTATATGTTGATGTAATATACTGTAAAAAAATTCAACGTGTTATATAGAGAGAACGATATATTATATTACAAAAGATCTACTTGAGTTCAGCGGAATTTTCTTCACTGTATTTCAGAGACGCCATTCATGGGAGCTTTCATGATCAACTGTGATGCAGAAACTCCATCTATAATAATAACCGCGCAAACATATATATGTGGCCAGAGAACTACAGTTTTGGTCGGTAAACAAGCACCAAGGAGACAGCATTCCTGCACGCAGAACTAGTATAATCTTGTTCGAGCATTACCGGTGTGGTAGGATGATGGTACTTGCGGCACGGCCATAGACAAGCCGGCTGAATTATTGACGAGCCAAATCTCATCATTCTACTTAGAAATGTCATTTCATCGGGTCTTAAGGACATCCAATTGTCATGCATTATTGAGACTACGTCTATTAATTACAGTTGTCGAAGAGCTCCCGCTGTTGTAGGCATACAATATTCATGTTTTAATCAACTCCCCACTTCTCGGATGCTTCTTCATTCCTTCAGTAGGTGCGCGATTCCACGATAGCTCCCAGGAGAGGACTCAAACTCATCAAACTTTCATTTTTATTTCTTAACCACGATGTAGGCTATAAGCCGTATTGCAGGCTGGAGCGGGGTAAGACTTGTACTGTCGCGTGCAATGTCTTTTTCAGCGCATCTTTTTCTGTTTGAGAAATTCTTTTTTAGCCTTATAGAATAAGGGAATAAGAAATTAAAAAATTAAAAATTTCAAATTGGACTCATGCATCAAAGATGATAATATTTTGAAGTTCGAGCTGAATATTTTACTATATAAAATGGGGGAGAGCTGTGGTCGGAGAAATACCAATGCATCGGTAACAACAGTACAACTAGGAATTGGTCGTACTACATGCAATAACTAGCTTGGAAATTAAGGGGAGAGAGAGGGAAAATAGCTTAATAAGTAATGTTATGTGAACCAGTGACCTTAAATAATTTGATATGCTTTTCTTTATTAACCAGCCTTTTCAAATTTTATAAGGACTGAGCTTATATACACTGTATATGGAACAGCTGATAGACGATTGGAGATATATTAAGAAAAAATACGTTTATTTTTAATGATCCTGTTTTATGCATGTCTAAAATCAATGGAAATTGAATGAGAGGCTATATCTTCCACCAGTCAGACAATAAATATATATGCATATTGTTTACATTACACGATATAAGGTTAAATATTTAGATATTCGTGGAGCATGCCATTCTTTGTATAACTGAATTAAAATTTAATATTTGCAATCAATAAAATTGTAAAGTACCTATATACGGAATATCGCTGTGTTCTGATATTGGAAATGATTATTATAAATCGGACGCAGATGTATAAATAAAATACTAGAATTTATACTAGATTTATATAATTGATTTTATTTTCCATCTGAAAGTGCATAATTTATAGAATACAAATATGTGGAATAGATTTATAACATATAATAACAAAATGAGTTTATTGTAATTAAAATTAAACTTAATATTTATACCGATCATTGAGAACGGTTCAACAAAATTATAATATAACAAAATAACGACAGAGCTAATCTGCTACCTATCTCTGAATTAAAGTCTTAGATACTTTATAGGGAAATGTCAAATTTTAACAACCAAAAAGACAAATAAACACCAGCTGGCCAGCGGAGAAATGAATTGGATGGTGCTTCGGTTGAGCTAATTGTCACTCGTGACACTCGGGCCAATGTGACCACGTGTGTATATACGATTCTGCTGCTTCATCGCATAACAATATGATGAAACCGCAGGAGGGGAGGAGAGTAGAGAGGAGAGGGAAGGGTAGAAAATAAAGTGATAATAGTGCAATCAAATTTAAGAAGACACAATTAAGAAAGTGAAAGTTTTGATAGAATACGACGATTTTGATGACAGCAAAATGTATAATAGAATGGTTGTTTTCAAGCAACAGGTATTTATATATTTTGAAATTGTGGACGGGAATTGTCTGTGGAAAGTGTTCATATTATCTGATGGAAAAAACACTGAAGCGTGTATTTTTGGGGGTTGTATTGTTTCGTGGATGATAATTTTTGTCCAGGATATGATTGACGTCTTCTGCGTTACGTTGGAGGTGAATGTCATCGAATTGTGGGCGCATCTTTTGCTGATTATTCAACAACAATGCCACGTGGCCTTTCTTTATTTTCACTCAATAAATACATGTTTCTTGAAATCGCTAACAATTGATAGTGACACTATATGCTACCAAATATGTGTTTATTTTTTTAATATATTTATATTGTCCTGCATAAAGAATTTAAATGTTTAAATATATATATGAGTGTGCTGTGAGTGTATATCTGTATACATAGAAGATGGATGAAATTTTAACAGCATTTCAATTGACCACCTGTCTAAAGCAACAAAACAAACCACAGTTGTAAAATATATTTTTATATTTCAAAGTAAAAATATGTTTTTTCGAAAAAAAAATTATATTTTTATATTATGTTATATGTTATTATTGAGTCCATGAATTATAAATTCGTTTTTAAAATTTTATAATATTTTTATGTTATTTTTTGTTACACATTAAAAAAACTTTATAAATGTTAAAGTATGTAAATTTAGTAAATTCAATAATAATTTTCAAAAAACGTCAGATAATAACTACAAATTGTTGAAGATTATTAAATATCAAATAATGAGTGACATCTATATATGAATTAAAACGTATACATAGAGAGAGAAAAGAGATAGCTATCGTTTATAATCTTTTGTGACTCTGCGCATGGGACTTATATCGGCCCTATTATATAAAATATGGCGCGTAAACAATACTAGGTTTAGTAACTATCCCACAGAGTAGTTTTTTTTTATAAAACGCTCTTAACAATAAATTTATTATAACATTATTGAAATATTTAAGCCTCAGCAAATTTGGAACCATAGTTTTTAATAAATGTTTTATATAATCAATTATTTACCAAATACATAAAATATATATATGCGAAATTTTCATTATTATATAGCATTATAATTTCAAAATTATATTTAATTAAATAAAAAGCGATTAAAATACTTAGTCTTTCATAAAGCGTTATAAATGGAAGATTTTGAAAATTATGTATTTATTTTATTAATTACATTTATTTATAAAATAACAAAACATTTGAATACGTTCATGTACAAACGGGGATTATATATGGATGATATATATTTTCTTATAATGCAGCCCAGTCCAATCGTTCAAAATAAATATAAAATAACGAGTCTTTTAAGGTATCTGACAATACAACCCTATATAACGAATATATTATATATATGTATAGTATTATTAATGCCATCATATTATATTCTTAAAATGAAATATACTAAATTAATTAATTCTTAGTATTTATATCTATATTGAATGAAATAGTATCACGGTGAATAGAAACTTCGTAGTTATTCCAAATCTTGTGATGATTTGCAGTTTTTACAAAAGATCTTGGATCTTGAAATATACCAAAATCAGGATAACTATGGAATTTAGTTAAAAGCAGGGTATTTGGATTTCTTGGATTTTGTTGACTGCCGGGGTTAAATGACTATAAGAGTGGTACCAGGATCTTAATTATGTTAATTATATTAATCTAAATTATGAATATCTTATATTTCTTATCTAGATATAATCCAAAATAATAAAAATAAATGCGAAACATAGAAAAATGTGGAAGATGTTTATGGTAAAGTAACTATTATATAATAGTTAAATAACAGTTTTAACATAAATATATTATATATATCATAACATGAATAGTGATTCTTACTATAATATTTAGACAAACATATATTTGAAAGGATAGTTATTAAAATATAATTCCGCATTATATTTTGAATTGAAATGAATAAATGCATCAGATTTTGTGCCCAAATACGGTGGATCAAATGTACCATATAATAATCAAGAAATCGTAGAAAAAAATACAACGACTTATGCGTTATAGATTTTATAGACATTCAACCATTAATTTTCTATTCAATTATTTACCAAGTGAAATATATCCATAAATGTTTATATAATATACATCAAATATTAAAATACAATCATATATTGTATAATACATGTTATATATAATTTTGGCTATAACTAACATTAATAACGATGATTGGCTTACGTATATTATTTGACTGATATGATAATTTATATAACGTTTCCAAAACAAAGTAATACATGCCATATTTTATGTAATTTCAAAAGTTAATTATAATATTCTTTTAAAACGTTCTCTTCGTTTCAACAATAGTTCAACAGATTCCAGTGCTCCAGCAGACCTCCTCCGCATCACGTCACTGTAACATCTCCTTAACACGCTGAGAAAAAGAAGTCCCACTGAGTAGCCCAGTAGGCATGCCTCCTATGTAGTTTCAACTAGGTCCTATTCTTTTAATTAGAGTATCATATGGCCCGAAAGATATTGACAGGTACCCTACCATATATTATATGCTATTCTTACATTAAATTGTAAGGCAGGCACTGTTTGAAACACTTGACTATGAATTACTAATTGAGCACATTTTTGATTTAAGTGGACTGATATTAACAATTAGAGATCGCACGCACAATATGTATTGCAAGAGATAACTGATATAGATCGTGAATTTTTAATATTCTTTTAAACGATATGAATTATGGCGGACCAGAGGGTTCAGTGTGGAAATCTCTAAGATTTATAATTTAAACGAAGTATACCTTGCAGACGTCGAGGTCGGGAAGGTATACCTCGTTTAAATTGGAAATCTTAGAGATTTCCACACTGAACCCTCTGGTCCGCCATAATGAATCTGTTTAAAAATCAACACTAAAAATATGTGTAGTTGCGCAAATGCTCGAATGATGATTGCTTGAAAGATTTACATAATCCATGTTCTATGTATACACTGTTAGAAATATAATGTAAATTGAAATCAAAATAATGTGCAACAATTTTTCAACTCTTCGTTGTAAAATTTCACAAGAAGAAAATCTATTAGATTAATATTTCTTGTAATTGTTTATGCAACTTTTTAATTAATGCAATTTTCAAAACTATTAAAGAATGCAAGTAGACAAGGTAGTTGACAGGCGAGAATGTGGCCTAGTGGTATATAGGTGGGTTCGCTCACAGATCGATCGTTCGATTCCTACTCTATATACTGATGAGGGCCAACCTCGAAACCGGTCTGCAGATGGATTTACCTGTCGATTACTGTGTCCATCAAAATTCAATTAATATACAATGCTTTTGCAACAATTCATCTGAGATGAACTGAGATGAACGCATCATATTTCTGGTAACAGTAAAATCAGTAATGGTATGAAATAATATATATATAAATATCTGTTTCATTGAAATATTTATTTAGTTGTCAGAAGACGAAATATTAGTCGAAAACTCAGATTTTATAAATCCAACAATTAATAGTAAAATTGTGTCGCAACTAATAAACTTCATTATGATTCATTTGATTAATATATTGCTTTCAACTGAACTATTAACGAATTCAACAATTTCATTAATATTAAAAAGCCGATATCATCTAAAGTTTAAATCTGAAATGTGCTTATGTAATGATATATATATATTATTTTCTTATGAAAATTCTGCATAAAAAATTCATAGCATATATATATTCAGCATGATTTTATATATTATACATTTAGAAAATGGAACAAATCTATAGAATAGTATCATTCTGACGACTGATCTCCTTTAAAATTGTTTCATTTAATTATTAATATATATTTCTAAATATATATACCCATAATCATTTATTGTATTTTTATTGCTCAACAGAAGCTGCAGTATATACACACCACAAATTGTTTATGATGCATATTTATAATACAATACGTTATATATTAAAATAATTATATTGTTACATTATAATATACATATATATATTTTCATTACATTAATATTGCACAAAATCGTACAATATTCTATTTGAGTGATTTTCACTTTTGAATCAGTGTACACATGGATATTTAAATACGAAATTATAACAATTAAGCTACATATCCTTACAATCACAACGTCGTTCTTCAAAATCAAATAACATTTTGACAACATTTCACGCAAATTATATAGCTTGGAGTAAAATCTATTGTCATAGTGACGGATCTATGTTGGATCTAAGGGGGATGGGAAATGCCCCTATAACGATTTGTGGGTTTTTGTTAATTTTAACAACAATTGCTTTTGTATACAATATTGAATAATCCGTCTCTTCCGCAGTTCACCCCGCGGTATAAAAATTATGGATTGTACATATAATTATGAATGGTAGATTTCAACATTTTAACTAATTGAAATACAAAATACATTCATGATATAAGTTTTATATTGTTTTATAATGTTCTAGATTATTATTATTTTAAGTAAGTTGACTATATAAGACCAATTACACTAATGTGTTACGTGGTGATCCAGTGTTTGGTCAATTCATTCATTGTATATATTCAGAACATGTGCGAAATATAGATTTTGGCATATTTATTATTGTTAATTATTTATGTTTAATTATTTTTTTTAATATTTCAGACATTTTTGTGAATTATTTATTACCATTTGTCATAATAACAATTGACGATGCATTTGGTGAATGTAATAATATATCTATATAGATTTTGTTAATAAAAAAAGTATAATAGGCAAAGCTTTAACAAATTTATAAATACATTTTACCAACCTCTTCATAACTTGATAAACATCTATCAAAATATGTTTAATTATAGCTTAAATATAGACTTAAATATATATACCCGTTTTCATTTCTGATGTATTATATAATTAATTAAAATATAATAAAAATATAATTTTTGTTATTCAAAATCTAGAAAATAAATATAAACTAGAAACAGTTCATTTGTGCATACAATTCTAGTTATTATGTTAAGTATATATATAGTGATAATTATTTCGATAAATATATTTTAAATGATTTTACATATAATCGGCATATTATTATAGTGTTTAAAATATTTAACCTGAATTGTATTTTCTTGATATATATTAAATTGATATTATTTTTATCGATTTGCATTACAATAATGGTTCGTAGTTATTATACGCTTTATATAATATGTAGCTTTGGTCTAACTATACCCTATAATTAGAGTTAATTGTCTATATAATATATGTAACAATAGTATTTCTATATATATTTTGTATTATATTGTATATAATGGTAGATAGATTTCATTGTTTGTGTTCTGTTTATTCGGTTTTATTTTATTTGAAATTTATATTTTAACAAAATCGATATTAACAATCAATGTCAATATCAAACATAATATTGTTGTCTATTATATATTGCTATAACACCGCATTTTTGTAATGTTTATGCTTTATTATTTGTTCACATATATTGAGAACCGAATATGATACATTTACACCTGCGTATTTTAGCGTTGCATACCTATACAAAAGTACTTTTAATCTATATAGAATCCAAAGTGCGACCACTCAATTTGTAGTTCACAATTTATTATAGACATCTTTATAGATAATAATATATCAAATTTACCTAGACAATACAATTTCATATTATGATTACACCGATATCGTGATCACTAAAATTGTATATAGGTATAATCGCAATAGGATAATGTTGGATAATTTTTATAAATATATTATTCAATAATATTCAATTAATTATTCAATTATTCAATTATTCAATGAAATATTTAATAATTATTCAATTATATTAATCTAATAAAATTAATTGTTTTAAAAGATCGTTCAATTATAGCTTCCCAATATTATAACTTTCTTATAGCTATAAGTTTAATTTAACTTTTTATATATAATTATATATATATATATATATATATATATATATATTGTGCGAACAGTGATCTGTTTTCAATAGTACTTAGATTAAAATTCCAAAAGTATAATCTAAAATCAAATTTATCCTGAGCGGAGAATTGCAATTATGTGTTCGTATAGCGTACGGAAGACATTTATATAGAAAACTATAGTATGCGATTAAAAACATTAAAACTTTATATTGGTTTATAACTAGATATGAACCATAATATATTCAATCGTACTCTAGATTTTTGGGGATTATTATTAAAACATCAATATCTGTCTGATGATTTAGAGAATCATATATTTATTGTAAATTCTTCAGAAATAATTATCTGAATATATGGCACTTATATAAAACATCAGGCTATATATATATATATGTATAATTATACTTAAAACTGTCATAAATCTGAAATATTATAATAAACATATTAAGAAGACTACGGCATTTAAAATAAGATTCTTATGCATTACACTTTTAATCCAATATTTGCATAATTTATACAATATCAAATAAATTAATAATTTGAAGAAATTCAGCCAGGTTTAGGCATCTAACCTCAATAATAATATAATAGGTAGAAGTTCACCTGCATGCATGACTTTAACAGACACTGTTGAACGCAAGAGTATAATGAGCATGCAGCCTGCCAGCACCCTTTTGGTGCCATACCCCAATGGTCGTAGCTTCTTGGGAACTGGACACATGCTCCAAGGCAAGATTCAGCAAATTAAGGAGAGGCAAACAGAAGTCTACGAAGCATGCGAGGCTCTGATATAGTATTCTGGCAAACCTTCCAACCTCCTT
This sequence comes from Coelogynopora nodosa, assembly GCA_034780555.1. Lineage (NCBI taxonomy): Eukaryota > Metazoa > Platyhelminthes > Proseriata > Coelogynoporidae > Coelogynopora > Coelogynopora nodosa. The sequence goes on along the minus strand of JAUZND010014451.1, from coordinate 45,213 downwards.
GTATAAACAGAGGGAGAGAGAGAGAGAGAAAGAGAGAAGGCTCTTGCGTTGCATATTGGCAGCTCCAGAACTTGGAGGGTTCACAGCTTCTCAGACAGTTAAAACAGTCGTCGCCTAAAGAATTGTTGAGAGAAAAGTTCGATAGTTTGTAGCAAACAGTTTGGAGAAAGAGCGGCCAGGAATATGCCAGGACAAGTCACTGCGTAAATGTTTATCTGGTTTTGAAAGAATTGGGCCTTTCGACATCTGGTCCCAGACTATAATATTGAGCCATAACTGCCTACATATGGGGTGACTTTCCCCGTGTCTTCATTTCTTAAAATTCTATTTCTCTACACCATAATGAACCAAGCAAAGGTGTAGCCTATATTATTCTTTTTATCAGCTATATTTCTGCCAGTTCTGCAACTGCGCCGAACATATTACAAAGATATTTAGTAAAATAATTACTTCAAAGTAACTTGTCTCTTTGAAAAAATGATGTAATCAATAGTATTCTAAAATTCCTGAAGTATATAATCAAATTCGCAATATTTATAAAATAGTTTTTTCAATTGTTATATATTAAAGAAGCTTTGCATTGTTAATAAATTAAAAATTTCAATTAATAACTTTTCAATCAGAATCTGAAACTTTATACTTAAAAAAAGTAAACTTATTTTCACGTAATAAATTATTAAATAAATAAATCAATAATATATATATATGCAGAACAATTTATTAAGAAATTCTGGAAGGAATAATTTGTACACAAATCAACAATCATAGTTTAGTCATGTGTATATAGAAAAAACACAAAGCAATAAAATGTAAAATATATATACAGCAAGCGTCATTTTAAATTTATATTTACAAAATGCAATTATAGAATATACACTATTCGCGTAAATATAATTTAATGTTTGATAAGTTTTTAAAAGATAATATATATGTAACAATTAATAAGGGAATATTTGTAACTCATGTTAAAAAAAAGCGAAACAAATCATGTAATATAAATCTATGTTTAAATTACATGGCAAAATTTATAAATTATATCTAAAAAATTCAAAGTACAATATGGAATCAATTATTTGTACATGGTGGCTTTTGATTTTGATAATGAAATATCTATTATTTGATTAAATGTTTGAATTGAAAATAGAATTTCACATTAATCGAAATATCACACAATATTTTCGGAAGATTTTTTAATATACATATATTTACCAAATCTATCAAAATATTTAGTGTGCAAGAAAACCAGGAATTTAGGTTTTGAAATTAAACCAAAAAAGCAGTGTATAAAAATGCTTCATAAACGAACATTGTTATAGAATTGATGAAAACAAACGAAATGGTGATTGTTGGCATAGCTTGAATCGGAAACGGATTCATGTAAATTGTGGCATGTTCTGGCATTGTATATATAGTTATTTATATTAAATGAACTCATATTGCAAAGACTATGTACAGAAAGTGAGTCAGTGAGAACGATACAGCTAAACTTATTGTACTTTAAAGTCCCTGTCCATGGTGGGCGAGACCAACCGTTGAGAACTTCATCCGCTTTTGCTTCTGGCGCTGATTGCAGAACCAGACTCGCACCACGTTCTTCTTGAGATTCAACTTCTCCGCGATCTGAGCAATCTTCTCGCTGGAGGGGCGCGGCTGCACCGCAAAGTAAGCCTCCAGGGACCGCTTTTCGGCATCGGTAATCGACGTGCGTTTGCGTTTCTTGTCCGCCGACTCGCCGTAGATGTCCGGGTTCTTCAACTGTTCGGCCGCCTGCATTTCCGCCTCTTCGAGCCAGGCCTGTAGCACCGGCTTCAGTGCCACCATGTTGTTGTGACTCAAAGTGAGCGACTCGAATCTACAGATCGTCGATTGCGACAGCGAGCCCACCCCGGTTAATTTGAGGTTGCCGAGCGCTTTGCCCACGTCGGCCTGTGTAACGCCCAGCTTGATCCGCCGTTGTTTGAAGCGCTCGGCGAAGGCCTCCAGCTCTCGGGGGTCGTAGTCCAACTCGTGGGCATGGTGCGAGGGGAGCGCGTAGTGAGGGCTGAGACTATGTGGACTGGTGTGATGGTGACCGGCTGCGGCTGCGGCGTGATTCGAGTTGACAACGGCGGCAGCGGCGGCAGCAGCGGCCGAGTAGGTTGATGGGTAGGCCACCCCCTGGTAGGCGCGCTGATTGACCGCGGCGGCCACAGCGGCTGCCTGCTGACTATTCATTGAGTGAACGTGACTCTGATGCTCGGACACGTTGATTTGGTGCTGCATGTGCTGCTGAGCCGAGTCGAATCCAGGGGTGCCTACCGGTGTGTGGCTTGCAGGGTGGTGATCCGGCATGGAGTAGAGATGCTGGGAGACCTGGTGGACTGAGTGGAGGCCTGAGGCGGAGTGCGGAGTGCCCGACATGTCGATCGAGTAGATGGAGGGCGGGGTCTCGTGCCTGAGAAAGGGGTGTATGCCGGCGGTCTTCATCTCGTTGGCGATCTCCGCTCGGACAAGGAGTGGGTCGTCGAGGGAACGGAATGAATGGCCCTGAAGAAAGGATGATAGCGAAATTTATAGTTAGCTGATTTATTTATATGAGCTGATCAATTTCTTAATGTTTATGTAGTACTATAGACATTTTGTTTCTGTATATGGGCGAGGAAGGTGTTCGTTCCATTTTTAGTTTAGTAAGCTGTGGCTGGGAATTTAGCATATGTCATCAGTGAAACAATAGCGACCGACGCTGCAATTATTTACGCTTTTTAACAGAAAAATGCTTCTATTTTAAACATTTAACTTATTCTAGGGTGACAGAAATTTAGAACAAAATAGGTCTTGTAGCTATAAAATATAGTTGTCGTTTATAGTATTTCTATTTGAGTTATAGTTATCCGAAACTATTCGATTAGTAAACAAATAATATTAAATATATTAAATATTTAAAAAATTGAGAACACAAAATTAATTAAATCAATATTTTGTCTTAGTAGAATAAAAAGTAATAAAAAATAATGTTTCCATGAAAAAATTAAATTAAGCCAAAATTAGTCTCGTGTCAACAAACGTGAAAACCATGCAAGGACAAGTAACTTACTGGTGGTGGTGGACATCGCCAAGTAGGTCGATAAGGGTTGGCATAGGCGACACCGTCTACGACATCCACACCGGACGATACCGCCATATTCATGGACCCTGGTGGATAGGAGGGGTAGGCCTCAATGTGCATCACTTCAAGTGGATTGGACTTCACTGATTATTGCAATACTGTCAACTTCTTCAGCCAGCTGATTTCTTATTGTTGATATAGATACTGTTTTGACAACACGTACTGTGCAAAACTTTACTTTCTTGTTGATTATTTTGCAAGCTGTTTGGTGTACCAGTAAATATGTCTGCACTCTGGAGATAGCGATTTGTTTTCTTAATATACAGTGTCGCCTTCTGTATATTTAGTTCAAATAAGTGCGATTTAATAATTCAAATGTTGGAAGTTAATTATTCAAAAATTATAACACCTTAGATTATAGTAAGGTAGGTATGAGGACCACAGAGAAATGTGTAGCTCGCGTGGGAAATGTCAGACGGAACTGTGGAGTTAGCGGAGACGAAGCTTGAGTTAAATAAACTCGCTGGGAGCGGAAAAGATGACGTCAACATTTAGGGAAGAACGCTGCGAAAGGGGAGAGAGAGGAATGCGGGATGCTGGAACACCAAGGAATGAGCAGAAGTTCCGATTGGTTCCTGAAGCATCAGCTTCCTTCCTCTCCCCTTCTCTTGCTTCAATCCATCTGTATGAAGCATCATCTGAGGAGTGTTCAAGAATGCGGGTCGGTTAACGATTTCCGAAGGGGAAATAGTAAAGGAAGCAATATTTGTTTATTTGGGAATGAAAACGACACCATTATTTTTTTAGTGTAAATTCACCAATTAAATAGTTGACCATATATAGAAATCAATGTAAAAATTATTAATTATTGTGCTAAACTCTTCCAAATAAAAGAACCAAATTAAACTTTAAAAATATGTCTTTAATAAAAAAAATTAATTTTCATGTAAACTCAAATTATTTGTGAATATTTATAGTTGTAAAAGTATGTTTGTCAAGAGAGTTTGTAATTGCGACATATTTTTTTATTTTGGCTTTACTTAATTTCGCTAAATTTATTTATAAAGTTATAACTCTATATATTAATACTTATACTTTATAATTATATGTCCCCAATTACAATATTTTTCAAATATAAAAATGGTAAAAACAAATAAATTATTTAAAATCTATACGTAAGTAATATCTCATATTCAACTAATATTCTTTACATGTCGCAACCTGGGGAATTAAAGAATATTCTAAATACATACATAATCCTCAATAAAAATAATCTAAATACATAACATTTAGTATCTTAATATTCAATGATATACTACTACATTTTTATATATGTTTTACTATATTCAATATACACTCAATATGCAATTAATATGCAATCAATATGCACTCAATGTGCACTTAATATGCACTCAATATACACTCAATATGCAATTAATATGCAATCAATATGCACTCAATGTGCACTCAATATGCACTCAATATGCACTCAATATGCACTCAATATGCATTCAATATGCACTCAATATGCCTCAATATGCATTCAATATGCACTCAATATACACTCAATATGCATTCAATATGCACTCAATATGCACTCAATGTGCACTCAATATTCACTTAATATGCACTCAATATGCACTCAATATGCACTCAATGTGCACTCAATGTGCACTCAATATGCACTCAATAATTATATGCACTCAATATGCACTCAATATGCACTCAATGTGCACTCAATGTGCACTCAATGTGCACTCAATGTGCACTTATATATGCTATATATTCAATATTCGCAATGTGAATCCACGATTCATTATAACCGCTGGTTATATATACACACACACACACACACACACATATATATATATATATATATATATATATATATTGTTCATAGATATTGAATATGTCTTTATTCAATATACAGGCCGATCCAGGAACAGGGCTTTAGGTACACCGTTGAAACCCTTAGACTAGTACTGCGCTTTTATAAAAATTCCTATTTTATGTCACATAACACATAAAAAACATTTCTATATGTGTTATCTGACTGCGCCCTTTCGGTGTTGTGTTGCAATAGAAAATATTTTTGCATCAGTCCCTGCTTAATATATATGTATGTATATATATATATATATATATATATATATATAATGTATGTACTATATAATTAAATATACAAAGTCAAAATGTATCTATTATGCGTTCTATAAATGCACTTAGTATTAAATAGATATTTATGCGCACTCAATTTGTACATTTGTATAATTTTTCTATAGTGTAGAATATAATATGCACTTCCTTTATATGCACACTTTCTCTCATTATAATATAGGCTATATGTACACATTATAATATATATATATATATGCAAATATGCACTCAATATGCACTGAACTGAATAAATTTAATAAAAGTATATTTTTTATATAAAACATTTATTAAAAAAATTAAAATAAATAGAAAAAAAATTATTCCAATACATATCTGTATATACCACAAAATATTTAGATTAACGTAGTTGATATATGTACATTATATATTTTCGTTTGCTAGAATACTATCGAATTTATTAATACTATTTAAATGTTATATATTTCAACAAATAATAGCTTTTAGTTCTGCATAACATGTATAGTTTATATGTATATTTTTATGATTTAAAAATATAAATAATGATTTTTTAACTGAATTTATTCAGCTTATACAGGAATCCTATATTTAAAATAAATTACCGATAGTTTCATCACTTTAGTATTATATGATATATGCGTTTCCGATTTTACTGAAATATATTCCTTATTTTTTAACGATAGTTCGTCGTTTACAAATAACTGTGTATTATATATCTAAGGGTCGCGTTTATTCCTTCATTATCTTATTTCAAGCTAATCCATCAAGCTTAAACGTAAAAAAATGCAGTTATACTCAGAGGTGACAAAATAATCGGATTAATTTCGTTTCATTCGACTTTCCGAGCAAGGTATTTAAAATATTTTTCAAAATAATGCTGGTAACAACAAAAGACTATCTTTGATATATCATCTTATCTGAATTTCGCTTACTTTACGTAATATTCTACTTAACATATTGTTTTGTGGTTATTTAGCTATATAAAACTTTAAATGAAGCAACACTATACAAATATACACAATTTAATTAATACATTATCCAATTAAAGATGTGCTATATATATAATAAATTAAGTATTATATTTAAGCTAAAGAAACTATTTAAGTCTTATTTTGTCATGAATACGTCTTCAAAACATTGCGGATAATATTATCAACGAATATATATTATATTCATTAAAATATGAAATATTGTTAAGTTTATTTCAATAGTTACAAGTTTATGACGAAATCAGTTGCTCATAAAGCGATATGTATTGATTAAATATAATTATCTTTTATATAAAGTATTATTTTAATTATCATTTCACATTTTATATTGAGTACAATTACCTAATTTCTTTATTCTCTCACAAAAAAACTTATTTTAAACATTTGAAAAGTTATAGTATTCATTACTAATATACCAAAAAAATTATTAAAAAATTGAATTTAAATAAATAATTTTACTTTTTAATTTTGTACGAAAAATGATGGGTAGCAATTTATTATACCTGTAAGTTAGTTAATATTTAATAATATGCATGTATTTGTTCTTAACATGTTCGGAACATTTATAATAACAAAATCTAATTTATTTTTCTAAATAAATTGATAAAAAACGCAATTACTAAAAAAACTTGTTTTATCATAAGCTATAAACACTATATTTGTTAATATGTCACTGCAAGTCATAGAAAATCAGTGTTTGTTATCACCTAAATTCATATCATGCGAAATACTCAAAACAATATATATAAATAAAAATACTATAAAATTGACATCATTGACATCATTGACATTAAATCACGCAATTATTTTCTGAGAACAAATTGAAGTGTTGAAAACGTATATGTGGTTAACGTTTCTAATTAATCCGCGCGTGGAATTCTTAATGGTAGAATAATACTATATGTGTGATGCATTAAACTTAATGTCAAATAATATTATATATATTATTAATGTCAAAACTGTGTTTTTGACTATAATATATATATATATATATTTATAATTATAATTATTCTTTTTGAACAACAGCCTATATTGGGGCAATAAAGTGAGAAATTTTTGTCCTTACCCATTGACAATCCTGTGCGTTATTATTTTTAATTTAGTCTATACATTAATAAATCATATACCGGGTAGTCAAAAAGTATTTGGAATTTAAATGGGAATTCTATTATTAGAATGTTATACCAAAAAATGTAAACAACAAATTAGAATTATACACAACAGATATACTACGATGAGTGTATTAGAAATTTATTCAAAATGGGCACCATTGGCCAAAATAAACTGATCAATTCTTCTCACCCAATCTTAAAATGCTGAAGTAAAATGGTGAGGATCAATATTTTGGATACACCTTGTTATTGTGTTTCTTAACTCATTCAGAGTTGCATACAGGTGTCCGCAGGAACATCATACGATACGCTCAAAGAAATGTATCACATACTGTCAGATTATATTATATCATATTATATCAATCATATATATCCAATATATCCAATATAATATCCAATATATCCAATCATATTATACATTACCTATTGTATATCCTATTATCAATTATAGTTAACATGTTTCATATTTGTTTAGTGTGATCTATATAATATCTTTCTCTCTTATAATAATTTCTCTCTTATTTATATATTTCTCCCTTTCATTCATACTATTCCTTAAACTAATTTATACTTCTTATATTATTTCCTTTCACGAAAGAATTCACCGTGTTCATTTTTGGTTTAATAAATTATATAACTAAATAGGAGTCTTTCTTCATGAACACGGATGAACACGGTGAACTTGCAGTAGTCCATTCAACTCTCCCTCTTCGTCCAATCCATCGTCGCCCAAATGTTGATCTAGCAAATTTTTAACTTCTACTTCATAATGAGCTGAAGCTCCATCTTGCTGAAATATCATATTTCTTCCAGTACGCACATGTAAAATGTGGTATTACATGTGGAAGAACTATTCTAATTATAATAATGTAATTCCAATTCTAATTCCAAGAACTTTTTGAATTTATCCAGTGAAAAATATAGCTTCTATATTATAAATTTTAACAAGTTACCGATTGTATAATATATTATTATATATTATATATAGTCTACAATATATAATATAATATTGTATATACAAATTAAATAGTATAAATACGATTATAGTTAATAATAGATTCATGCTATTAGGACCACTATACCACTGCCTGACATGGGTGCCCCAAGGGGGAAGGAGTCGTTAGGTGCTAACGACCCCCCTTTGAAACTGAAGTGCCCTTTTTATAGTTAAAGTTGTGCCCTTTTAGAAAAATATTAAATTCATAAATTCGTAATTTTACTTCAATATAGCTTAATCGTGATTTTTCATCTATTGTTAAAACTTCATATAAATGGAAATAAAGGCCTGAATTGTTTCATATTTTAATTTGTTATAAAATATCTCAAATATTGATTACATAGTTAGAAATAATAACTCTAACATGTAATTCATTTATGTGGGGCTGTCCCTTTGGAAAAAATTCTATTAGTGCCCCTAATAAAAGTTGAAAAACTACCCCTCCCCTTGATTTTTTCCTGGTAGCACCCCTTACTATATATAATGGAAATCAACAAAATTCAAATAAAACATACTTCATTTGCGTCCTTATAACTTTCAAAAGTTATTTTTGTTTGATAATGTGAAAATACTATAGTCACTCCACTATTACAAAAATATAACCTTGAAATTTACTTAAAAAATATCTTATGGCCTATTTTGCTATAATAGTCTGTTACTTATATGCTTAATATATTATTATTATTCGTACATTTAATTATGCATTTTTATACAATCATATATTAACTAAAGTAATCAAAAAAGAGTTTCATTGTCATCCAAGGTCACCGAAGTCACCAAGATCATCCGAGGTCACCCGAGGTCATCATACCATGATATATATTACGTCATTGCAACTTATACGACGTCACTCATGAGACATTAGAATAGGGAAATGAGTATATTCTGCATAAAAGCGAGTAACCTTAACGATCCTAACATTGTGTCACCATTAAAGATAAAAACAATACTTAAAATATGTTCAAAATATAATTGGAAGGTCACCTAAAATCCCTAAAAAAAGTTTTTACATATATTATAATCGTTGTTTACACCTAAAACATAGCCAAGCCAATAGAGTTTAATAATAATTCAAATTTTTGGTAATTGAATAATTTCATTTCACGAAACTGGTACCTTTCTATGAATTAATATTGTTAAATTGGATCAATTTAAAATTAAATTTCAAATAGGGTTTCATGTTTAGAGTCTAACATTGTATACGAAGGGTACATTAATCTTGATTGGATAAAATCTTTATTCATTGAATTAGACTGATTTTACGTATTATAGTTGTACAGAAATTTAAAAAATATATTTTCGTATTTAATGTATTACAAAAAGGACTGTGTTCGTATAGGAGAATTTTTACAATAATATTTATAAACCCAGAAAAGTAAAATATCCTAATTTCAATACATAGCAATAAAAACTGTTACCTATATGTCAGTAATAGCTCCAGACAGGGTTGGGCTGCTAGAATCATGAAATAGATGCATTTATAGTTGTTCTCATTGAAAAGGTTGTCTAGAATTTGGATATGGCTGAACGGACATTAATGTAGAGGACAGTCTGGAAGATAAAATCTGTTTTAGTTGTGTTCTATATGGCTGCTTTTTAGTTCAAATTGGACCCCTTTTTAATTTTATTATTAGAAATGTATAATTTTTATAATATAAATTGGATACTAAGCGACACGATAAGTATTTATAGTCAATGACTTTCAAATTTAAAAGGTTATTTGAAAGTTCCTGGCGGTAAAGTTGTAACAACACCCGTTGTATCAGCAATTTGCTAGGACCTGTTATCAATTTCAACAAATCATGCTTTATCTTCATTGACCAAGGTTTACAAATTCGGGTTTTTCTTCTGACAAAAAGAATTTTGTTTGGTATTTTGTAAACTTTTCTGACAATATATACAAATTGTGTAATAATTTGTAAACCGGTGAAAATTTTACAAAACCGATTTTGCAAATATGTTATGATTTTTTCCAATTCTAATGTATTTTTGATGTCATTGAAGTGTCAATCATTTTGAACTTTAGGGGTTTATTATATAGGCTATATGTAGGTTAGCTTAAATTTAAAACGTATTTTATTATATATTTTCAAAAATATTGGTGGATGTTATCATTTTATAAATGTCAAAAATAGAGAAAATCACGGCATGCATGTGCCACCTGATTTATAAAATATTTTTTCCTGTTATATATAAGTATTTAACATATATAATATATATATATGTTAAATTAATTTTTAGCTTGAATTTTTTTGATGCAAATATTAATGCAGATTAAGTCATTGGATATATTATATTTATTATTTGTACTTTAATTTTTCAAAATCCTCATGTAATATGTATACTATAACCCTCTGGTGTATATATGACTAATCTCATGAATAGGATAATTAATCTTTATTATACGTCTAAAATTAGAGTTAAAATATCCAAAACTATATATAGACACAGATTAATATAATATGAGCATATTAATAAAACAAAAATCAGCTGATGCATTAATGATGCAAAAAGCAATAAAATTAGGTACCCCTGTTGCATGTGACATGCTTTCAGACAGATGATGGTTCCCTTTGTACTCCCTAATATCGGTTATAAGAGAGAGGCGTCGAGTGACCTGCTGTGAAATAAAAAACATTCTCCACCGCGCCCGAGAAATGAATTAATATATTTTCATAGTTAAAACAAGTTTTTAGTACGGAAGAAAAAAAGTAGTTACGCTTTCATGTGCATTTTATTCCTATAAGCACAAACTATTAATCTGATTGGGAACAATGGGAACTATTTCAACAGTGTACCTTTCACGTGTGTGTCACTATGCAAGGTTGTGATGTGGGGACAAAAAGTAGTGCTTTACCGCACCAGAATCTGCAGGTGGCTCTCTTTCTCATCTTAAAAAAAAGAAAAGTCATCCTATACTTAATTTGATTACCTGAGGATGAGCTATTTTCTATAAGGGATACTGTGGAAGAGTCAGCGGTCCATTGTCACAGAAAGGTTAGGTAATTTCCCCGTGTTTGTTACAGCAACAGTTGGTAAGCCTGGAGTCACGCTATAGTATGTATTATATATATATATCTCAAGTTCAGTCCTAGCTCCTTCACAGTGCTCTCTTCCCCACCCTCACTGTACCTGCGTTCGCATGGGTTCACAAGAGCTCCCCTTAATGACAGAATAACTCGCTGAGGCGCGTGCGTCGACATCAGTCGTCATACTGCCCCAAGACACCATGGTAGCGGCACCAGACTCTGACTGACACTGGTGCCATTTATCATTGTCGCGAGTTCAAGACGACATGTTAGCCTCATTAAGAAGTCTTCAACTGTGCCCCTTTCCTTTTCACCAGAGCTGAGGTAGGATAAGGATGTCTCGCAGTCCATATGGCCATCGAAGTGTGCCTGTTAACTGCCTTTTTATGGTCGCGGAATATTAGGGTCAAATGAACGCTCAAGACAACGATTGTTGTGTTACGACCATTGTTATGTAACTGTTGAAGATTGCGGAGATTTATGTGATTGCTCTGAAAGACATAGCATATCTGCAAGTGAAAAAAAAGTATTGTCTTCCTAAAATATATAAGAGTATTGAAAAAAACATTCTAAGCATAGAAATTTATTCACGATGAAGATTTTGTTTGCATAATAAATATATAAATGATTTTTTATGTGTATAGTTTACTATTTTAGATTAGCCTAGATTGAAAAAAGAATTCTCATAAGCAATGCATTATATAGAAGATTCTTTGTTGCTTTATAAGTAAAACGTTTTGATCAACGGAAGGAAAACATATAAATATAAAATATTTAAAGGCAATGAAGTAAACTGTAAAACTGTCGATGCAGATATCATAACATTGATGCCTTTGTTTAGAATTCGTATTCTATTTTACGCATTCATCTTTATATTGACCGATACTGTATTTCTCTCTGTATAGATTTCTCTACATGTATACATATATACTATATATTACATGGAATACATGTATTTCTTTAGTATTCTTGCCGTAAATGTTATTTGCAACCTTTATTTGCAACAGATAAAGCATTGCATTATTAAAATTATTTTATGAATTAAATATTTATATAATAATATAATTCATATAATAATTAAGTTTAACTCTGAATTTAATATCTCTAAAATTAGACATAAAAATACAAAAAAGGAAATGGCAGTTTTCATGGCATATACATATATTATATGTGTATGATTGATAGCACGATTTAAAAGGTTTTATAGCAAATGTTGCGGCTAAACAATAATTATATATTATTATAGTATTATTACTTGGTTACATTAGATTTTGTCACGCTATTTACATACATGGGTAGTTCGTTTTACCTCAATATTATATATTACGCTTGAAATCAACAATAATGCTGGTTGTTAAAAACGATGGAAAATGCACGACATGGCGTGTTTCTAAAAATGTTACACTTGCAAACCACCAGAAATAATTTGTTGCAGCTAATTGAAGGTTGTCTAGAAGGCAGAAAATACCTGCATATATATTTCAAGGAACAACACGGCTAAAATCGAGTATATTAATTCCGGTAATTTACAATATAGAGGATAATAAATGACCCATCATATAATTGCAAGAGCAGTATATTTTAAGTCAAGATCCGTGAATAGCCACTTGCCTCATTAATTAACTGGACAATCAAATTAGACAAACGTACCATACAATGCCTATAACATAACATAAAATAAAGAATTGGAATCATCTATAAAGTGTGACTGCCCCTATATCTAATATGTTCTCAATGTGGTTTCTAATGTTACCAATTGTGGCAATGACCCGCATGGCAGTCTAGAAAAGAAAATGAAAAGATCATTAAGTGGCGATTTGAGGATAAGTGTTACACTTGTTTTGACAGTGCCAGTCTATATGGGGCACGCGTATAGAAAAATTACACACAGAAACCTTTTTATTTGGATTGCAGGAACCGCCGGTCCTTTTGTTATAACCCATTTATTGGATAAACCTAACTCAATTGAATTTTATAGTATTTATTATATATAGGTATCATGACATACTCCTATATTATACTTCAAAAAGGCAAAAGTGAATATAAAAGTACGAGTGGTAAACAGGTAACTCACTGGTCTATATTACAGTCAGACCTGAATTAAACGGGGATATTTGTATACCACTTGACTTGAGCTATAATGACCCATTATCTTGTTTGATAAGTTCCTCTTTTATTATAATAGTTATACTATAGTGTAACATTATGCCATCTATATTTATTATTCATGTCTATAATACACTTGATCAATATATAGCTTGCGTTTTCTTTCTTCCAAATTCATTTGACATGTAACCATAGATAATTATTTGTCTATTTAAAGTAGATCAATATTATGACATTATTACTAAAAATTGTTTATATATACATGTACATACATTCCTTACTATTTTTCATATGATATAAGTTCTAATACATAAGTAAATATCTGTACCAGTATTATGCTATGTCAAAAACTAATTTTATGATGCAGTTTTATAATAGTTTTATATAGATATAATTTTATTAATGGAAAAATCTATAACAAAAAATATAGAAATAAAAATAATATTATGAAATAAGCATACTGCCAATTATATACGATAAAGTACGTAGATAGTTTATATCATATAGGGACGTATATACTGTCTATACGAAACAGCATAGCCACTTTTCATTATATATATATATTATTAAATATAAAAGACAAAAAATAATATTATTATGTGTTTTAATCATGTATTATATACTATAATTATATATATAATATTTTTTATTGAATTGTAATATACAATGTATAGTATATTGTATATTTGATTTCAGGTACTCTTTCGTTACGATCATGACGAAGTAAATGTCATCTACATATATACTGAATTAATAAATGAAGTAAAGCTTTTACTGAATGAAAGTATAAAGCTCACGATGCAATATGTTCAAATTGTTACTTCTATATTTACTATAAATATTACTCAATTAACATTAAATGTGCAATTCTACACATGATTTTTTGATAAAAAATATATTTTCTAATTTGATTTTAAATACATACCCACACTCGTAATTATAGTAAAATTATGAGTTTTTTGAAAAAGTGAATTTTATTAACTATTTTGGCATCCGTTATTTTATTGGAACACAATTTAATAATGAAACAAACAAGTAAAAAGAATATAATTATAATAAATAACATTTTTAAGCCAGCGATATCGAACGCACATTAGCATATAGTTGATTTTGTAAACTTTTAAAATTATAAAATGAGAAAATTCTGCACAATTGTTAACAAACGCGATAATTAGAAAACAAAGTTGTTTTTGGCTATAATTAGATATGTATATAGCTAATCACATATAGCATGTCATGACAACAGAATAGACGTTGATTAAATATATAAACATTTTTTATTTCATAAAGTGAAATTCATTTGGTATAATTATTTTTTTAGTTACAATATTATTTCACAAAACGATCATAAATTGATTTTGAGAAATCTAGCAACTTGAAGTAAATTTTAAAGTCGAATTCAACATTCGGTATTATATAACCTCTAGCGTATACAGACGGACTTTATTCTATATTGTATATTGAGCAAAATGTAATATTTGTTTTAAATATTTGTTGACTATAATGATGGTATGACCAGGTAGCTCTTTTAAGAGCTCTTTGTTACCTTTTCATGAACTGCAACAAATTGTTCTTGAAAAAGTAAAGCTTTACGATGGTAATTTTTTCGGCGAGTTCTTTTTTAATACTTTTTCAATTTTTAAGAATTTTAAGACATTTGTAACGATTCTTGAAAATTCAAGGGTGAGTACCAACCTCGTAACTGATATGCAGCATTATAAATGCACATTTGTGGCATATTTGATCACTAATAACTTTAAAACACTGAATAATAATTGGTGATTACATAATAAGATAAGCAATTTTAAAGTAAAATATTCTTGGTTACACAAAAACACCCAAGTTTTAACAAAAGTTTAGTAAGCAGTCTCCTATATATTATGATATCAATGGCTAAATATTAACTTATATTACTTAAAGGCATTAGATAAAAGTTTCAATAATAAGCATGTAAGATAATACATATAACACTTAAACATTTAGCAGTTGTCAACAATAACACAGTAAAACATTTACGTCAGATTGTTCACTTCGAAATAGAATTTCTTCTGAGATCGTTAATACTTATAAATTATACTTACAATAAATATATCGTTGATGATGATTTTACTGATGGAAATATGATCCGTTTTCTCTATTGGAACTATCTAAATTGCTAGAAATTGTAAATAAAAGTAACAATAATCTAATCTAAGCCCCCGTAATATAATCTAAATTACAATAATCTAATCTAAACCACCATAATCTAATCTAAGCCACCATAATCTAATCTAAATTACAATAATCTAATCTAAACCACCACCATCTATAATCTAAGCCACAATAATCTAATCTAAGCCACCATAATCTAATCTAAACCACCACCATCTAATCTAAGCCACAATAATCTAAGCTAAACCACCAGAATCTAATCTAAGCCACAATAATCTAATCTAAATCACCATAATCTAATTTGAACCCCCATAATCTTATCTAAACAACCATAATATTATCTATAAACAACCATAATATTATCTAAAGTACCAGATATTGAACTATGTAGTAGCATTGTCGCCAAGAATTACAAAAAGAAGCTACAATTTACAAGTGTTAATGTAAGAATTATAAACTTTTCAAATTCATTTGAAATACAAAATGATAATTTTATTAAATAAACTTAAAAGTAAAATTTTCCTGGATATAAAATAAACTGTATTTATAAAAATCGGTAAACTCAATTAACTTTATACACTCTTTTATAAGGCTATATATAATAAAATATTGTATTTATGGTATGTAAAAGCATTTAACATATTGAATAAAATTATTTTATATATTCAAAATAATTTATATGTAAATTACCTGTTTCTAATATATGATTATTCTACCGATATTGTCGCTATATTGATGACAGAGGGGATTTATCGATTAAAACAATAGTCAAATATCTTATAATAGTAAATGAACACATTCTATTCAATTCCTCACCACCACCACAAAACAAAATAATCGAACCAGAAATTATCAAAGCGACTTTCAATTAAGAAACAACATTTTATAATAATATCAGGATGGTAAAGAAAAAGCAACATTCATGTCTAAACTTCAATATTATCGAGATTATATTTAAACGATGGATGCAACACATTTAATAATAAAGTTAAAAATGGCCTTGTTATAGCGCCTCGCCACTTTTGAAAATATTCGCATAAGTCAGATAATAATTGAAATAATAAAAGGTTATAAAAAGATTCAATGATTGAAGCCTCTTTGAAAAACAATGACGGAATTCTGGATGAAAATAAGTCAATAGTAAAAATGTAGTTTAATTGTAAACTCAAAACTTGAGGATGACATAAATGTTATAAAGTTCTGTAATAAACTACAAAACTACTTATTTTTCAAATAGTAGTATATAATAAACTTGAACAATTTAAGTAAAATTTATATGTATTATTGGATAATAGTGCAAGAGTTCAAATTGGCTCTCAGGTGTTTTATAGTTTAGTACTCACAATCTACAAGAATACTATTTTGAAAAAAAAATTCAGTACCGGTCTAATTCTTAATGTACATACCACTTCACATATTTTGGAAAAATACATGGAGAATTCAATGAGAAAACACAACTTAAAATAGCCTTTTTAAGACACCAAAAATATTTCCCTCAAGGCGGACAGTTTTATTTATTATCACTAACGTCCTCATATGTTTTTACTAATAAAATTTGGCGTTTACATCGCATTTTTGTTGGTCATTAGTGACCACAAATTTGCTAAACCTTTTATTTACCCTTACAACATCTAAAACTTTATAATTAGCACATGTTTGACGCTAAATTGACAGATAACTATACCAAAATGTACGGGGTATATAGAATATTTAAATAGATGGGCTAAACACTTGAATCATTTTGACCCCCCCACCCATCTCTGGGTATATATATTCTAAAAGCGCTAAAGGGTTAAAATCTGTATTAGAATATTTAATATATTATTATTAATACTAATGAACATAAAAATTTAATGTATTTTTTTAAATTCTATAATTACACAGAAAAAACACAGGTGACTACATTCCGCATACAATTACATTTATTTGTATAGTCAAATACATTCATCCAAGAGTTACACATAGCAGAATACAGTTCAGTGAAGCTACAAAGTTCTAACAAACAATAAATTCATGTGTACCGCCCTTTTCAGCTCATCTTCTGCATTTTCCCAATGTCATATAATAGGGACAGAAGATGAGTGTAGAGAACGAGCGTGTTGCAGAGAGAGAAAGAAGGGGGAAAACATTTTGTACAGAGCAATAGGATCAGTAGTAGTTTGTAAGAGTAAAGGACAGAATAATTGAGTGACAGCGGGCCATCTAAAATCGATTTATTGATCAAGTAGCTACTGCTAACTGTTTTTGCGCCCATTTAATCGAGATTATTTTAAAACGATGGATTCAACACATCTAATAATAGAGAGTTAAAAATAGTAAATGATGGCCCTGTTATAGCTCCCCACCACTTTTGAAAATCAGATTTACAGAAATCAAAGTCAGTGAGACTAAAATCTAAAAGGCTAGAAACTAATTAGCCAACCTTAAATATAAAAATTTCAAGTATGTGCCAATTTGTTATATTAAATTTACATTCTGTAAAGATAATATCGGACAAATTTAGTTACATTTATTATTTATAAAATAGATGTGTGTTGGATTAAATAATGTAAAACATTGTCTTTTTAAACAAAGTCTTTTTTTATACCTTACGCGAAAATGTTCAAAATCGATGCGAGGGCAAATGAAACAGAGCTGAAATTGTTTTTTGAAAAAAAATTAATTTATAACGTGAAATATGATTTTGATAAAACTATAAGCATCGAATTAATTAAATTATTAATGATTACCGCTTAGTCTATCAAAATGTACGACTTAGCTTAATTTTCTAAGATTTCACTCAGGTGATAATTCCACAAAGTAATTATTTTTGTCTTTTACCGGTAATTAATTTTAACATTTTCAGCATGACGATTGTTTAAAACATGAATTGATGTAAATAAAATACGCATTACTTGTTAGACAGTACTGATAATATTATCAATAGTATAAATATGTTTATGGTAAATTATAGAATATTTAACAATGAATTTCGGGGGAAAATATTTTAAGATACATGACTGCAGAAAAATATAGCTCTATGCAGTAGACAATGCTAGTTCGCATATAGATGTCTACATCAGTACGCATTTATTTACAGCCAAAACTTTACCTGACAAGTAAGCGATTTATACTGGGCCACGTATTTTTTTAATTATAGGAAAATGGAGTATAACAAGGCAAACAACAAAATGAATCGTACAACACTCGAGGTTGTGTTTGTATACTGAAAGAAGAGAGAGAGAGGGGGAGAGCGCGAACGAGATCGGAAGGTGAAGCATTCAATATGACATTTTATGTATATATATAAATATATATAGCCGATCGATGTTCTTCATGGTCGACATACACAGCATACTACAGATAGTACTACGTGGTAAGTTAGTAGTAGGCTGTATAAAAGCTATGTATAATATAATCATTATAGTCGGTGTGTCTGTGTATGTATCGATCGATCGATCATCACAATGGATTCGCATCCAATCAGGACACGGTTACACACATAGTATATCCAGACGATTGAATATAATTGGCGGAAAGGAGAACGAACGGAAAGATAGATAGAGAGAGAGAGAGTGACTATGTATAAGATATTTGCAGGTTGTACACACGAGGGAGGACATCAGGCCAGATATTCGTAGGAGTCCTTCTCCTTCGAATTACGCTTCAGATACTCGCGTTCGATCAGATAGTCAATGCAGCGCTGTATATGAAAAAACAAGGTTGTAGGCAGTTTCAACATTAGTACAGTGGTAGGGGAGGAGTAACACAAAAAGGGGGCGACCAGCGAAAATTAAATGGTATTTCAAAGGATGCTTCTAAAAATTTCTAAAGGTGTCTATTTGGGGTGGATGAAATCCCAGCCCCCTCTTAACAAGCCTTATCCACGGCATTGGTAAACAATTGAATTTTCACAAAATAAGTTATTCCGAAATAATGTACAAAAACAAAGTTGGTGACTGTCAAAACGCAAATCATATTAAAAAAACTCGACCAACTTTTTTTACAACCTTATTTACATTTGATAAATCACGTCTTCTGGCCTAAATTAAATCAACTAAATTAAAAGTGGTCGAATCGCTAGAAAGAAAAAATGCCTTGATATAAAAAATACCGAACTCAAAATCATTACTTCACTAATCAGAGCCGTTATTTATCGATATTTGAAAAATGGACACTTTTAAATGTTACGTAAAAATGGGAGACTTTAATTATTTAAGAAAAGTATTCACACTAAAAAAATAAAATTGTATTCCTTGTATAAATAATTGATTATAATCTTAGATGTTTACTGCGTAGAAGGGAGAAGTTAAAATTCACAAATAAATAAATAATATACCAATTAAAACATATAAATATAAAGCACAAAGTTCGAAGCTGAATAAGTAAATGTTGTCAACTATTTATAATATACGAGAACAATAATATGTTGTAATTCTATATATTTACAGTTAATATTTTTGGCGTATCCGACCATGATTTGTATGGCTAGCACTACACCCATTTGTTATCTAATTTAGAAATGTATTAATGCGGATTTAACATATTATTATAATTAAAATCTATAGTTATTTAATAAATATAGTTCTGCAAATTTTTTTGCACATAATATTCAAACAATGTGAATATAGAGATCAATATTCTATATTATGTTACGATTTATTTTCGAAAACAAGCAGACATATATTCTGAAAATTCAATCAAAAATTATTTGAATATTTAAAAGTCCAAAACAGAGTTTATAGACTGCAGTACATATCCCGTATACAGAATCAATCAATGCATCTTGTTTTCGTTGTCAAGTTTCTTTTTATTCCTTTTCTTAAAGAATATATTTGTAGGTTGCATAAGCATTACAAGTCTGTTCGATGAGGTCAGTTGACCATTTAGAAACCACTATAGTTACAACAGTAGCTGTCTGAATCTTCCTTCTCTTGTTAGTTAGTATTTCTGCCAATAAAGAGAAGGATTGCTCCACATCTGCATTTCTTTTGGGGAAAATTAAAACCATTTTGTCAATTTAACAATGGTATTCTTTCACAATCTTCAACTATGTAGCTTGACGTATTGGTTATATTTGGTAACCTAATTTCTGACTGAAGAGAACTAATAATTCAAAATTCCGACTTCAAGTTTCGTAATTGGTGAATCAGAAAATGTAATTTGGATGCTTCGGTAGATATTATTTATTTTATTGCACTTTGCAATAGATTAAAGAATTGAAGTTGTCAGGTAACAGTAACAGAGAACTCAATCGTCAAAGCCATAGAATGTTGTTGGATATTTAGGTTCGGGGTTATATATTTTCAAAAGCGCTGTAGAGAATTGCCAAAAGGGCAATTAACACAAGAATTTAGTCGAATCAGCGTTCAAAAATTCTGTCATTGTTGAAATTGCGATCTGTTGCCATCCAGCTTCCATACCGATGAGAAGTGTTGGCATTGGCTTGTCACCAACTAATAACTGAAAATGACTAAACGAATCCTCTGTTTAGTTCTCCAACATGGATTTGCAAGTTTCGAAAATTAAACAAAATAAAGTATCCACTTTTTGCAAATGTCCACCATTGCTTCGTAAATTTGATACACAACAACCTTCTTTTCAAAATATTTTTTCGAATGGTTAAAGTGGAAGAAATGTTATGTCCATCTATTTTCAATGCTTATGTCATGTACGAAGAAGAGATAATCAATAAAAATGCATTACATATTATTATCTTTAGCTGAAACTTTCTTGCCTCGACATTGAACCCGAAAACACTGGATCTGAACCAAGTATAAATACCATAAAGCAATACACCAACCGTATGCAGGGGTCGTGCACCACAATTGTAAAAAAATATGAAAAAAGGCTTAAAAAAGAATGATTTTTAAATACTATATTTAAGCTAAAATTACAGAATATAAGTATATAAGTATAAATGTATAGTATCTATGACTATGGTAGTAGTAGTAGTATGTATGTAGTTATGTTTGTTTAATTTTTTTTCACTGCACTTTTTTTATTAGAAAGGGAGAAATTAAAAGGGAGAAAATGGTATATTTATTATAAATATAATATATATTTTAAAAAAATGTATAAAAAGATTTTAAATATTTTAAGAATTTTTGAATTATATTTTTTTGAAAAATGTATAAAAAGTTTTAAATATTTTAAGAAAATGGTATTAATTTTTTTTAAATATATATATATTCTGAAAAAGTATGATAAATTTAAAATATCTAAGAATATGCTAAAAAAGTATGATAAAAGTATGACAGTATGATATTTTATGAAAAGTATTAAAGTATGGTGCTATAATAAAATTAAGATGTTTTAAATTCTCCGATTAATTGATATATAAGGTTATAAGACTAAACAAACGTCGGGAATCATCAGACCACAAAAGTGAGGCCAGACTGGTGCAGCTCTCACCTTAATTAGCGGAATCTTGGGCTTGAACCGAGAGGAGAGTTGTGTCACCACTTCGGTAATGAGCTGTTGGTGCTTCATCACTTTGCGCATCTTCATGATTCGGACAATGCAAGCCTGGTGATAGGGGCGGAGACAATATAATAATAGATCAATAATAATAAATTGGGAGTGTGATAATGACTAGTTTGGTAAAGCTGTCACGATAAAAGCAATAAATTGTTTAAACGATTTTGTTTTGTAAAATGTAATTTGAATAAATATTCGTTAAAAATAAACAAATTTAGATTACAAAGATATGAAGACTACAGTTGATGCATAAAACAATTACTGTCGTCGTATAATGATAATATAATGTGTTCACTATAACGATGTAACAGTTTTTAACATACAAACAATGATTGCAATAATAGTCTACTCTACGAGCTTACTCTACACAATTTAATTATACAAAATACGCTTCTTGGCCAAACGTCTACAATAATCTCCAACATTAAGATAAACTATAATGACTTAATGCTTCAATACATGATTGATCGAGATTATGCAGAACATTGTGTACAGTAGAGTCAACTTGAGTAAACAACGGACGAGTTAATCCATCTAAAATTGATTGCAATTAGTTTTAGCTGATATTTTATTTAAAATATTATAAACGGGATTGTTCATGTGGTACAACAATATTTATTTTTGGATTAGTCCACAAAAATAATTAAATAACAAACGTTAGCACTTCATCGGAACTCCAGGTCAACAAATTCTAATATTTTCTATAAAACTGTACAAAATTGGGTGAATAATATTTGGTTTCTGCTAAAATGTTCATTATTGTTTTACTTCATAATGCAAATTTCGAAAGCCAACAATTTTAAGTAATACAAGAGTATACTTAACTATGAATATTAATGAGCACATCAAGAGGAGAGGGCGATTGTAACAAGAACTCGTGAGAAACTGACCTGTACAATCATCTTCCTATCAGACTCCACATTAGTCAGCGTGTGCTCGGTTTCTTGCTTCGTTTCCCCCTTCAGTGGGACGTTCAGGTTTACACGAACTCGTTTACTGGAGATAGAGATAAGAAAGAGAGAGAGAGAGAAAAGAAAATGCCAATATATCTATCTAGATGGACATAGTTCTTTCAAGGACAATAAATGTAGTACACAGCAAGCTATACACACATGGTTAACAGTTTGACGTCTGTGTAAAAATCATGAAAGAAGATATTATAAGAATGAGATATGATGAGATAAGTAAATATAAATAGATGTAAAATGTGAGAGTAAGTAAGAAAATAAGTTAGTCATAGTACTGAAACAAGACAGTAAAAAAATGAAAGATAGTATAGAGGTAAGATATAGGACAAACATAAAATATATGCTACAGAGAATAACTAGACAGATGAAGGTAAACACACACCGAGGGAAGAAAACAGTTGGAATGAGAGCGAAACAAGAGGGAGCAAAAGAGAGGAAGTCAAAGCTATCACAATCGATATGAAAACAGCTGATTTAGCTGCCTAAAGAAGAAAGTTGAATAGGCAGGCAAAAGAAGTATATCTTGATGGAAACCCAAGTAGAGGGTAGCCCTGTCTAATGGACAACCAAGCAACAAGAACACAAATGCGCATATAGAGAACTGCTAACTAAATTGGTCGACTAAAAAATGAAATTGTTCACTTAAGATGAACACTCAGTGTTATATGCAGTTAAAAATTGGATTGACTATAGTTGAATAAAATAGATAGAAAGGGGTGAAAATCGATTAAAAATGTTATCCTTTGGTGTCATAATTTATAAGATATAATAGTACTCCGGATAAGATTGCTGAGTCTAATAATGAATAACAGTCTACAATGGAAGTCTAATCTACATACTTAAATCAGTGACAGGTAGGAGTCTAATCTTCTGAACAAGATAACTAATTAGAAACAAATCTTAATTAACATTGACTAAAGAACAATACTACAATCATTGATAGCATATTATTATATTCTTCTACTATAAAATGTCACACTTAATGAACCTATATTATGAACTTGTACGAACGCCATGTCATTACTATTAGATTATGTTCTTAATGAAACATAAAGCATTTGAAATACTTTTTATGCGTTCAAAGTAATCTCTGAAGTGTAAAGTCGAATTATTTCAAGAATATACAAAAAAAACAATCTCAAAACAACTTCACAATTTGAATTTTTCATATAAAATAATTTCATAATACACTGAGAGTCGAAATCCAGCAACTCCAGAAATACAAATTCAGAATTGAATCGGTAACTGTCTCGTATAGCGATAACTCCAGAGCAGTGAACTTCTGCCGACAATGATAGCTACCAAGTCCAACGTTCAACTCCACAGCCACATCTTTATTGCAGGATTAGAAGCATGGCCGAGTCTTCCTTCTCAGCTGGAAGGAAGACTCTTTAAACCGCGCTCTCTTTTAACCCAATCATCTCGATTAATACTCTATTCTATTAAGTGAGACTATTAGTATAATTAGCAGCTCCGACACAGCGCTATTAATCGCCATTTGCACTCACTGTTTCTTATCGATTATTGTTAGAAGTACTGGTGTGTTGATTCATGGTGTTACTCCTCTTAGTATATTGTTGTTAATTAATTAGGAAAACACTCACTCAATTAATAAGTGGCAATAAATTTGATAATTATAGTATAGTGAGATATAATTGAAATAATTCTAGAACTTGTTGCTATTTTTGGTAACATAATCTTGATTACATGTGCACTATCCTTGATCAACTTTACTAACAAGTTTATAATTAATAATGAAGCAATGACTTTTTAAACTAATGTCACAATGAGAAAGTTTCGAGATATCAGAAGAAGTGTTGAATTTTAGTCATTCAAATTTAGAGTATAGCGGTGTTTGTACATTGTATAGAAGTATAGATATTGATTAATCGGAAAGAAAATTATATAAAATATAATGATCTCGAATTGACTGTATTTGTTTGGCTTCCAAATTGAAGTGCAACATCATTTTGTAAGCATATCACGGTACTTCAATGATCTACCACTGATAAATTGATAAGAGTGGACAGTTAAGTAAGTTAGCATTAGGTATTAAAATTTTATATTTTAATTATTATTACATTATTGACCAAGTGATGACAACAGCAGCATGTCACTAGGTCAAATAATACATAGAGTAAATACTGGTCAGGTATATTATAATCAAATAATTCTACTCTAACGACTTTAATTATGAAAACTAACCTAACATTTTTATTCCTAGAGTACCCAAATACCAATAATGACAATGCTATACAATCATTATCATCAGAAAACAAGACAGGTGAGGTAGCAGCCGTGAACATTAAATACTTATTGCATAATGCTCGTGAAACAAGTCGCCTTTTATACAGGCCATATTATACTTTTGAACTTTCAAACAATTTACTCGCCAGATGTTATCTAACAAACGAAATAGTTGAATAATTTCAAAAATAAAATATCATTCCTTAATTTGAGACTGAATATAATGAATTCAGAAGTATAACTTTAAAGCGGAAGGCTCACTTCTTGTAGTCCGTGTAAAGGTGGACACTGGCGCTGGGCTCGAGCTCAGAATCCTCTCCGTCCACGAAGTCGTCCGACTTGAGCACCTTGGCGCGCAGTAGTATGAGCAACACCTGGACCAGCGTGGTCATGTCGATCCCGGTCTGGGTCTGGATGGTCGACACGGAGTAGTTGAGTTCACTGTTGAACAGCATCATCACCGACATCTGGTGCGTGGACACCTGCACAGGAGACATGTGGTGGAATATTTCTCTTAATTTTTTAATAAATTAAAAAATATATAGATATATAATTTCACAAATAACGCACAGAAATTCTGTATTTATATATATATATATTTGAAATCATTACCCTACAACAAACTTAATGACTTCTTCATCGTTTATTATCCGGAAGAATGCCTTCATAATATCATAAATTTATCCTAAGAAGTATGCATAATAAGATCAATACTTTCAGCTTATACTTTCAATTTGCAACTATAATCCGACCGAAATGAATTGTGTAATTAGTAAAAGCTATGTATCTGTATATAAACCGTTAGACACACTCCCTTGTAATAGTTATGTATAAATAGAGATAAAGCTTATCTAAATCCATCACGTGAGTCGGTTTGTTAAAAATTCAGCCTATGCATCACCATTTGCCTTAAAGCGCAATTAAGAATTATGTATTTATTTATAGCATACGACATTTTTCGTAGTTATAAGTGGAACGGTAGATTAAATAGTGGTAAATCAATAATTAGACTTTCATTTCTACCACACACTACAAAAATATTGCCTTGATTATTATCTATATGTAGCCTATTGGTTCTACCTATCAAAAATTCTGGATCTAGTATTTTTATTCATTTATTGTAAATTTGAAGGATGTATTATACTAAATAGTATGGGGAATTTTCATGACAAAGAATTTAAAATAACTTGTAGCTTTTATAATGATGTATATGAAATATATATATATATATATATATTTGGAAATACTATACAGATTGTTTGTCAATTTATATATGAAATATTTTCGATTAGTTGGGATAATTTTAAATGTAAATATACACAATTTTTGTGGTTATCATAAATGTTCTATTAGCGTGAAAAATCAGCATATAATAGCAATTTCAGTAGCTAAATTAAGAAAAAAAAATAGTTTTTTTATAGATATGTAGAATCAAATATATTTATGTGCATTTTATTATTTTAGCAAAGGATAATAAATATGTCACAATAAATTATTTATAGAATGCTATCAGTATGTAAAGAGAGAGTTCTTTCAATTATAATAATGCAGTTCACAACGCTTTTCTCTCTTAATGTATTGACGGAAACTTCACCAAACCGTCAAAGAAAAACTTTCAATTCGATCGATATCCAATTTCAAAGGAATACAACTATCAATGATAAAAAAGGGTATTAACCTATAGACTATTTTTAGACAAAAATGTCTTGCAAGATGATAATTTATATTGACGTATTCAATCGAACAAAAATCATTAGACGATATGAGAGCTTGTATATAGTGAAGAAACAATGCTGACGACATTATGATGTAAATTAAAATTATATTTTCAATGAGAAATTCAATTAAAACAATATTCGCGTTTTACATGACGAAGTCAAAAGAAGCCATTTTTATCCCTAATTAATTAGTTAAAAATATTAATATTATATTATTTTACATTGTATACAATATTGGATAGGGTTGATAATAAGATAAAAAACTATTATGGTATTCAAAGATAATTGGTTAGTAATAGCTGAACATAACTAAAAAAACATTTCATTAGATTACAGATGTTAGGCATGTCATTATATAATTATTTTGTTATATTCGTCAAAAAAAGAATTTAGTTGAATTATCAGCGCATACACATTGTGTAAATTTTCGACACCACATAAAAATGGATATCGAATAATCATTCTGTTCGTAAACCCGCTTGTATCGATCTAAATTTATCAAGAGTACTTTTCTGATCGCATAATATTCGGTGTCTCAAACTACTTGAGGTTTGCATCTGTATAGTTGAACCTGTGGCTGTAGTACGATTTGGAAAGGTGGCTCACAGTAGAAGTAAATCCATCTGAGAGAATGTTTATCATCATTTTATTCAACAACAATCTTGCTACAATGATAGTAGATTTAGTTTGACTCAGAGTCGTTAGAATATGTCATACTGAGCTAAAGGAAAACCCCACTGACGTCTCAGGAACAGTTATAATTTTCAGTCAGTTAGTTTAGTTGTAATTAGTATTATACAAGTTGGAAAAAACTTTCAACTGCATTTATAAAAAATAATTCGGTATTTTATAAATAGCAATATTAATTAATTACAGAATATTAAAAACTCTCGAAGCAATAATTATGTTAGGAATATATTTTGTTTTCGTATTCATCAATGATATACACAATTTAAATGTAGGCAGGGAATGCATTTATTTATATTGTAAAAAATAGTATTTAAATTAATTGTGAAACAAAATAATAAACAACACTTATTAAATATTTTGTGAATATATAGTTTCACCTGTACATATTATATAAAAAACTAAACTAGTCTGTTCATGTTACAATTATGTTATCAGTAGAACACTGCACTGATATTATTAACAAAAATAACAAATATATCACCTTTTGCTACTTAATAAAGCGTTCCAGTTTTAAACAATTCCACTGAATTATCACAGGTTTACTGTACCAATAAAAATGAAAATTGGGTGATATGAGGAACCCAGATATCCTATGAAACTACTCAAACATATTATGTATGGATTACACTTGGAAAAAAAAATTGTACCCCAACAAAACTAAATTGAACTGAAAAAACTTAATCTTTTATTCCTTGAAATGCCTATAATATTAAGTAAGGTATACGCGACATCTTTACACATTTTAATGTAATTATTATTTTACCGTACTCTTTATATGAACCTGCATACCACAACTGAATTGCAATATACAAAAATGCTTGATGCAAAAATCGAAGTGTAATACTTCTTTCTATCATAAAATAACCCTTGTATCGTTCTATACATTCACTGTCTGTCACTGTGACCTTGGTTTTTGTCAACATAATTACGAAATCAATTAGCTTTATTTATACTAACGCGTTTGAAGCAAAATAAAATTAATAATAGTTTTCGTATACCCGGTACTTGTGAATTAAAAGCCAAAATAATTATTTGATAAAAGTGCTACACAACTCAACAAGTATCACGAATATTTTTAAAATTCCAAATTTTGAGGGTAACTAAATGAATGGAAACCGTTTCTCATGATATCTATCAAATACTAATGATATTGAACAAGCAACAGGTTTCGCAAAATTCTAAAAAAACATGTTTGGTAAAATACAAGTAACACTTTGAAAACTATACTACTAATATTTTCACTTTTTTATGACTTAAAGTTAATTTTTACATCTTGGACATTTTCATTTTAAAATTAGTATTAGTATATATCACTATATTCATCTAATTAGCGCAAAATTATTAGGTTGACATTTGAATTTTTTGGTAAATTTGAGCGAATCTGTGACTTTGTGATTTCAGTGACAGAGGAGACGCTTTATTTTATACTAAAAATGAAAAAATAAAAAAACCCTCCTACGCTTTATTTCAGAATTCCATATTATATTGTCGTCGCTAAAATAAACCTGATACTAAGACTATAGATATTCTTACACATTAACATTTTCTTATTTATAGTTTTGCTGAAAACATGTCACATGCATAAAATGGGGATATTAAACAAACGGGAGAGTTAAAGATACACATTATCGATTGGTGTGTAGGTTGCCGAGCTGTACCAGTCTGTTCCAACGAATGTATACGATACAGCCTCTTTATTGCACTTTAGTCTAACAGACGGAATATCATAAGCGCATTCTGCGTAAACCGCGTTTTGTGTTGCTACAGCTGTTCCTGTTTTGTGGTGGTTTTAGAATAGTATTTAAGTGATTACATCAATATTTATATATGGCTTAGGTACTGTGTAGTGCAGTGCAATAATATTGCATTAATTCATGTTCCACAGTAAATCCATGATTAAATTAAGAACACTGTCAAATCTAACAAGGTCAAATCATAGCAGCAATATTTTAAGCATTACTATCGTCACTGACAATGCACTACAATTAACAGGCGATCGATACAATTATGCTGAATAATAGGCTATACTTTGTGGTAGCCTAATCGTGTCAGCCAACATGTATATACATTTGCTGTAAATAGTAGATAATAATTGTCTAGTGATTTCATCAATAACAAATCGTTTCAATTTTAATACATAAAAAACAAAAACAAATTTCAACAAATCATTTTCAAATTATATAAATTTATTAAACTTGCAAATTTATTTAAATTATCGTTTTATTAAATATATGTATAATGAATTTATAATATGATCTAATTAATTAATTAAATTTAAGCTATATGAAAAGTATTTAGTTATGCGTTCTTATATTGATCCATAGCGGCCCTATAGAAAGCTCGCTCTTTCTTTAAATTAGAAAAAAACTAAAAGATTATAAATAAGATTCGCCGCAAATCTAATGCATAATAATTATCAATTAAATTAGAAAACAATTATAAATATTAAAATATTACAATTTATTATTATTACGATTCTAAGATATTACTTAGTATGTATATATCTCCAGATGTATTTAAAGGTACTAGTGTAAGTAAGTATTTATCCGAGTACAGCAATAAGATTGTTCAGTTAAGGAGTTTTAAATAATCTGTTAGTTAGATACCTTGCGCTCCCACATAATCATGCAATTAAGCTCATAATACATAACATTTCGTAAAACTGTTAACATAAAAAAGTAGGGATAAAAATACGCAGTGTCTATATAAAAATATAAAATAGAGTCACGTACTGTTACAATTAGAATTTATATATATATATATATATGTATATATATATATATATTAAAGTGTTAATGTATTATATACAATTTTAATATCTTGATTGACTTTGAATGATAGCTACCGAAATAAAAACATATTAAATCTAAGGCATAACTTAATACAGGGTTACATAGTTACATTTAAATTCAGTCAATATTCATGCTGTAGACTTATACGGCTCTATAAACAATAGTACGATAGCAGATAACACACGCTTGTCTACTTTGAAGAAGGAATGAATGAAAGGGTGCGAGTTTTGGCTAACCTGGAAAGTGAACCGATTCTTGGTATAATTGGTGATGACTTCCCCCTTGCATAGGTGGTAACACCAGGACAGCTTGCGACCGTTGTGATGCCTCTGGTAGAAGGACATGAAGCAATTGTAGCACCGCTCCAGCTGCGTACGATCGAGAGAGAGAGGAATGATAGAAAATATCTAAATAAACATGCAAGACTAGTCACGGAGAGATTAAGAAACTAGGAAGGGTGAATGATAGTAGAAAGGAAAAGGCGATTCAAAAACAATAGTATAACAAAAAATCTTGTAAAATAATAGAACACACGATAAAAGATTAGACAATTTTATAAAATATTAAAGTTGAACATGTTTTCTGAAAATTACAAATTTTTCTATGGTATAGATAATGTTGATAATTAAATATTAGAAACACTGCTTGAACATAATATTATTAGAGAGATCTTGTTCGGAAATCGCCGTAAAGATTCCTAAAGCAGGATATATATCTAGAAAAATGAAAAATTTCACAAATTATTAGTTAAAACAAGAGACATATGCAGCACATTAAGAAAACGATACTATTAGAATAGTTATTGAATCGTTTAAAATGTAAAACAAGAAATATACTATTGCCTATTTTTATAATCATTCATAAAACAGCATAAACATATTCAGCAAGAATAAACTATTTACAAAACACTGTCAGAGCTAAAAATAACTTAATATTTAAATAGGAGCTGTGCATTCACCTCTGAAGGGATAGAAAAAGCGCTCTGTGGTTGAAATGGCCAGGCGTTGGAACTCAGAACCATGATTGTAAAGTCAACTGGAATAACGGGCAAAAAATATATATATATAATAGATTATATTTTAATATACATTTGAACATTTTGTTGTTATTTATTAAGGATGTGTGAATATATGTATTCTCAATAGAGTTTACAGTTTCTTTTAAATTTTATTTTTTAAACATTTAAATTTAGACATAATATTTGTATAAATTAGACCGAGTGAACATGTCAAACGAACTCACGTCAATTACTCGGAAAGATCGGGACAGTCTGATGGGGGAATCGAACCTATTCAGACAATTACCGGCGCTTTAGATCAGTTGGCTATCCCAGTTAATATAATTGTAGTATTATATAATAAAATAAGAAGCAGTATACCGAACAATTTTTATTTCATTTCAAGAGGTTTAAAAAACAGCTTCAATTCCCTGAATTTATAGATAGAATACAGAAAACTTCGATTACGCAGGAAAGAAAGAAATTAATCTCCCAAACGTTGCGCAAATTTTGTGATAATACCTATTATTAAAATTAATGCCACCTATTATTTATGAAATCCTCTTGCCATAAAAATAATAGCACGAAGATAAAAATTGAAAAATCATTATACTGAAGACATTAACTACGAAGATTCAATTTTTCTCGGAAATGAAATGGATATAATAAAGGAAACGATAAATTATAATGTCTCCTTAGTAAAAAATAATTAATAATAGTATAACTTGTAATCAATATGTTTGATAAACATTCACTGTGGTTGCTTTTAAACTGTTAATATGCTGTCCCCATACACAACACTTACACCATAGTAATACTTAGACAATAATAGTTATAATATAATTTATCAAACTAAACACTTCAACGTTAACTGCATCTGCTTTTTACTAATACTTAGGCATTTAGACGTGTCTATTAAGTATTTATCGCATTATGTTTTCAGTTTATTACTTCTCTCACAAAAAGTAATAATGGTAACCTAATATGATCACTGCTATTTATAGTCGTGATTTATAACGTCGATGGGGATAAATAAAAATGTTTAACAAAATAATTTGTTTTATGATTAAAAAATGACAATCACGGTATTGCATCAATCGGTACTGAAGGTACGTCATCAGGTTGCTAAGCCATGATACGTATCAAAATGAGATCAAACCAACAAAAGTCAACTTGCGTTATAAACAACTTCATTAAGTAATTGAAAGGTTCCAAAAAACTAAAAGGGTTAAACTGCATTAAGTATATTCCTATAAAATTCAAGTACAACAGGAATATTGTGAAAACGACACAAAGCAATAAGACGAATAAAAAGACAAACATTTTGCGAAGACAGGACAACAAAATTAAGAAAATAATAATTATCAATGATAAAGACTCCAACATAGTGGTTGACTACTGTCGTTGAAAATAGACATCAATTTCCATTTATTTAGTAAATTCCTAATTACTTAAATCTTTACTCGGATGTAATCCCCTAATTACTGCTGTCCCGTACATTCCATCTATGTATCTATTTTTGTATATAATAGTATGTAGCTATTTTCATTATATCCTTTTTAATAAATACAATAATTAAAAACATGTCTTAACCGGGTTTTGAATATTTAAAGACGATGACAAAAAAATAAATCTGCGCTATTTTATAATTGTTGATATTGGGCACGAATTGGTAAAAAAAGCAAGTCGCCCGTGGTAAAATTATAAATAGTTTTTTTTCCACTTTTCAAATCATAGATACATAATATTTTCTTGAGTGGTAAGGGAAGTAACGATTCTTCAGAGTATAAATATGAAAATATTTCCGATTAATGGACACGCAAGGAAGTATTTTCTTGCCTACACATGCATATAATAATTAAATAAGTATATTTTAAGATCGTTTCGAGCGGGCCGATACAACAAAATTGTTAATAGTTTAATATGATAAAATATCAAAACCAAAATATTTCCAAATTAGTAATCCTAATTTTAAGAAGTAACCATTCCTTAAGTAATCTATTATTATAATCATGCACATGATTTCAAATTCTTACATGTAGAAAATGAATACAACACAAATAATAACGTGGTACGACAAAAAGGAAAAAATACGATGTTCTATTTACTGTTCAATATACTGAAACAATGTAGAATGTGAAACAATCATTGGTACAAAATCAGTCTATGGTTATGCGCTAAACACAATAAATACAGTGGAACTAAAATGATACTGTTCACCACGGTCGTAATTCTATATAATATAACACGAATCAAATTAGAGGTGATCTATATTCAATCATTATATTATCATATAAATTATTAGATGAAATAGTAATATTGGTCCTGCGATAAATGTAAAATTAAATAATATGCAGTTATTTAACAAAACCGTGAATGCATAACATTACATTATGCTTATCAGGCAACATTATCAATCAACCATAGAAATTAACCAGAAATGTATATAAATACTATAAAAAGGATAAAATTCACAAAATTAAATCATTTACTTTGATCAAAAATGTGAGCATTCCAATGTATACAATTCTGATAAGCATAGGTGGTTTATTATTATTTTGATTTATTCTCTTTTAAATATGATTGATTTATTAAAAACATATTACAATAATTTAATGAAGAAAAAAAAGATAATTAAAAAGAAAGATTTTAAAATACCACGTAAAAAGTTCAAAAATTCTAACAGCATTTTCAAAATACCGAAAAATTCCTGCAATAACTAAACGTGTATAATGCAGAAAAAACACACTAAGGTATACAATACAAGCACTGAATAATTTTCAAAACTTTACATAACTATTTACTTACCTAAATACCATTTATCAACTAAGCAATATTTAACCAGAGTCCAGCAAGGTATGTTCTGATTTAATTTTCATTGTTTTCAAATAATCTAATAATTCCTTAATTTTTTTCAAATCTCTTCAATGCTAAAAATGCATTTTATGACAAACCAAAATTTATTGATAATAATTTGATGCAAAAATTATACTAATAGAGTATACTAATCCTTATACTAATCGAGGATATCCTAACATGATAATACCTACCAATTTATTGTTTTGAAATGTTACTTAGGTAGATTTTCACTATTTTCCCCGGAGTTTTCCATGACTGTCGGAACTTCAACTAAATTCCATGTTCTGTATGTTTTCCTAGTTTAAAGGTTCACTACAACTTAACCTTTCTCTTACCTTCCAGGGTCATGGATAGCCCAAAGACACAAGACTTATAGAAAGGCAAAGCCAGGCAACACTCGCTTACCGTTGAGCGGGGCCAGCCCAACCTCCGAAGCCAGGTGTTCCGTGAACTTAGAGTTGAGGTCCTTGCTGGCGCCGACGTCCTGGAACATACGCTGCAGCTTGCAGGTGTACTCGAAGCCGCAGGCCTCCTTCAACTTGGAGATCATAGTCGCCTCGGCGTCCTCGGAGACCGACTGGTGACTCACCAGGCGGCGGGCCAGAGTCTTGCAGTAGAACTTCTGGAACACGTCCTTGTCCTCGACGTACTTGAATACCGTCATCTGCGTGGCACACATTATTATTATTATTATACTTATATATTTATAAAGCGCCTCTAGATGAAATGAATGATGTCTGAGGCGCTGTGATACATACACACAGTGATAAAGGTGTGGGTAGTTGAGGTTATGATGATTGGTGGCGTGTGTTTAGAGAGTATTTGCGTCATACAGCTCGGATTTTAAAACAGGAATTAGAAGGTATTATTTTATGTGGTAAGTTAATTTTACTATTCGGTATGGAAACCCTCAGTAAAAAGTGCTGAAGAGAAGACAAGAGCATTTTTAACACAGGAAATTGTTCGGCCAAAGGTGTCCACACTGTGCCGAAAATATCAGAAGTAATTCAGTGTGCCTAAAATAACAAAACTGTGTACGTCATGCTTGGCAAAAGAATATTTTGTTTTTTATTTAGGCTTATTTTGCTATGTTGTAATATAATAAACAAACTACCAACATGACTTAGTTTAGGAGTAACACTATACTGATGAACCGAGACGGGGGCAATATCTGATAACACCCGCGTTAAGTAGTTTTAGATCTTTCACAAAACAATTAAACACGTTGCATTTGTATTCTCACTGCTATATTAAGACGTTATTAATCTACAAAATCGGGAACATAGTGTGAACAGCAGAGAAAAGCTTCAGTTAAAGTGTTAAGTAAACAAAGTTGGTTCTCATAAGTCTGTTATTAATCAAATTAAAATAAGAAACAAACAAGGCTATCGTATTTCATGGGGTTATAATATTTATGATTAAAATAAAGCTAAATTTTAATTTAAGTATAACGGTAGCCGTACTATACTAATATTACCTTAGAGTGATTATTTATTATGTAATATATTTATATAATTCAATTTTATAACAAAATAATTTTTTTGTTGAGACTAAGGTTACTCGATCTTTAGGCTAATTCAACTTTACAAGAGTAATTTAATAATATGGGACACAATTGGACAAAAATACACATCAATAGAATAATAACTTACAACTTGAGCCAATGTATCCTCCAAATCACCAACAATAAAATCTTTTGAGCTGAAGGACAAAACAAAAACAGACATAGAATTATTCAATATGAATAGCAACAGTAAACACAAGAGGTAGGGCAAACTAAACATGGACTTGGATAAACGCAATGACAGAATGGATGTGATGGGGAAGGCCTATTATAGAATGAATGGTGTCAGGATCTATACTAATCAACCTTCTGAGATGACACCAATGCTCATAAAAACATAATGCATTGCTGTTAAATTAAAACTTAAATATTTTAAATAAAATAGATGATGGTATCTTTGCGGTTTTCTAAAGTTGCAATTTACGTAGATTCTCTAAATTAAGGATAATTTTTAATGTAAATAGTTTTTTTCATAAGATTTAGAAACCTGTACATACTATATGATTTCTTTAATGAATAAATCATAAAAATTAAGGGACATTTAGAATTTCTAGCTGAAAAAGCACGAACAACCGTATATTTATAGGATTTTATATGTTTTTAGATAACGTTAGTGACAAACTATAGCATTTTTAGAACACGAACAGCACACAAATCAGGATCTACCCAGTACATTAGTTATGCCATAATTATTGTTGTGCTATGCCAAATATATCATAATGTATAAATAATATACAGTAGAATTCAAGTAGTCGATAATATTACTAAATTTGACAATTTCTGAATTGTCTTTGTAATGCCAACCCATAATGCTCATAAATTCGTGTAACAAAATATATTACCAGACTAAACCTAATAACCAATAAAGTTTCAGTACTTTACAGTTACAGTACGGTACATAAATAGCAGATTGGTTGCTTTTGATGAATTTTAACGTGAAACAAAAGTGCCTCTCAACATTATAATGAAACAATTTTAAGCTTTTCGTGCGAATTTTGAGAACACGTTTGGTTGACGTGTGCTTCCGTATCTTTAAGTTTTCATTGCGTATTGTCATTTATTAATTGTAATGCCTCAAAATGAGCTTTATTGTAATGCCATTTATACTAAAAATGTAATGCACAAGCACGTTGATTAGTGAGGCACCTTTTCTTGAGTAGTAAATCACAATATTTGGCGAGCAACTCGGGCGACTTCTGAGGGGTTCCGGCGAGGTCGGTCACCGCATTCTTGTTGATGAAGCGCTCACAGCCCTTGTCCAGCGCCTTGACAAAACCAGCGTCATTCTGGAAGGCGGTGAGGACCAAGTTGTAGTTCTTCTGCTGCACCCGGAGGATCGTGTCGATGTAGAGCTTCGAGTCCTGCAAAAATAAGGAATATTATATTATTTTTTCTCGGGTGAGTTGTCTCTTCTTGAAAGTGATAATACCACAATTATATAAAATTAAACTTCATATTTTTGCGAAGTAGTTTTAGTATTCAACATATAAATATATTATATCTATATTATGTTTCTTAACATTGCACATCATTTTCTTACACAATAGTTTATTTGGGGTTTAATAGTAATATTATTCTCGCTATATAAGTTAAAGTATATAAGTGAGATTAAACCTTATCTAGTCATCATAAATACCGTCCAAATATGATCCACTTTAATTAATATCATTTTTATGTATACTTAATAATGCATATAAAACAAAACTAGCGGCATATAACACTAATAACCATAGTGATTGTATTTAGCATTCGTAAGGTGAGTTCTTTAAAATGTATATAACTCTCAATCTAGTCTGCTCTCCTTTAATGTATTCACTACAATGCAACCAAACCACACAGGTTAGAGTTAAGTAATAATAGTGTTTCAACTGACTGTAAGCGCCCCCTGGCCAACAGCTTGTATCGCCTCGATT
Source organism: Coelogynopora nodosa (assembly GCA_034780555.1). NCBI lineage: Eukaryota > Metazoa > Platyhelminthes > Proseriata > Coelogynoporidae > Coelogynopora > Coelogynopora nodosa. The sequence continues at coordinate 7,401 of JAUZND010014451.1, read as the reverse complement.
CCCCGATTGGCGACATACTTCTCCATGAGCCCGATGAGAACCTTGATGCCATCAGAGGCACGGAAGAGGAGTTTGTACATACGGGCCAGGTCTGGAAAAGAAAAAAAAAGCTAAAAAACACTCAGAAAAACGTTAACCAAAAAGCCCTTGCTTCAAATAACTAACTTACAAATCTTACTGCACGAAAGACAATTTTCACTTATTAACAGATATAAGTATGGAGATTGACTCATGAAATACTTTTGCAAGTCTTAATTAAGTATCGCGCGAACTTCTTCATAAGGAGGTAATAACGAAGTAAGAGAATAAGCAAACATAACCGATAAACACTTCAACAACATTACGCTGTTTTCACAAGAAAGCAGCTGGAAAAACCCTTTACATTCTTTTACGGAATTTGAGGCAATTAAAATATAATTCGTGTAGTTTGTTCGACACTTCAATTACGAATGCACTCAAAATTATGTTTTCTAAATATACCATTAGATCATTCAGAAAATATATAATATACAAATCAGATATTATAACTAAAGCTGAAATACCAGTCCTCCGGATTAGAAAATGATCATTTTAAAATTAAATAGCAGAGATAAACAAGAAGAGAAAATATTTAAACATGTAAACTGAAATTTGCATTGCTGGAAGAAATATTATAATGTATAATCTAAAGTTAACACGGTAATCAATATTCAAGGTAACGAAAAATCTGTCTTATTTTTAGTTCACTTAATCACATGCGCCACAAACATTCCGCTACCGGAAATAAATACAGCTAATTCTTTTAAGAGAACATTAATTTAGACAGTTATTATTATATTTATTGTTAGGTCATCATAATACCATCATTATCAGGCCTAAGTTTAATATTGTAAAATGTTTCGAAATAGATTAATTAAGCATTCACAAAATAATCGCAACTTTTAATCAAGAAAGTGCGTTTAACCCAAAAACACAAATATATATGATTAGTTAAATAAATAGTACAAAACTAATAGTAAATTATAAGCATTTAGATTACGAATAAGTAGCACATAATAAAAAATACATCTGTATAAACAAATCTAACATTATGAGTGAAATATCACAAAATAATAAACTTGACAAAGCCTAGTGAAATTTAATATTTATTTAACAAAAGTAGATATTTAGTATGCAGTAAATCAGTCACACACAATTGTATAGACATGCAGAGTAACTTTTAGTTCAATTATACACCAAAATTTGTTGAAAAAATGTATAGACAAATACTGGTAATTACGACAACTAACTAGTATGATGTACGTTCCTGTAATAGGTAATATCGTTATTAATTGAAAGCATTATTATAATAACAAGCTATTGTAATAAGCATGAAAAACTTTAAAAAATGAGAAGAAAGATCTTATTAAATACATTAGTGAAAAATATGATTCTATAATTTCGTCAGACATAATCTTTACGATATCCGGGATAGATGGTAATATCAAAAATTGTAGAAAAAATGAAATCCAGAAGTTAAAAATGTCAAGAATTTACAGAGTTACTACACCAACCTATGTAATATGCGTTAGTAGATATACAATTAAATTTCAAAAATCGTAAAAAGCTGTACGAATCGAATGTGAAAATAACACATCATTCATACTACCGATTGCATATGAATCAATAATTGAACTGTTAAAATCTTTTTTTACACAATTCCAAAAATGGCGGCAACATAGGATGGATTGCAGTGAGGATAGGCAGAGAGAGGATGAGTGGTACTGACCTTCCTCCTTGTCGTTGGAGAGAAGATTGGTGAACTCGCTGGTGATCCTCTCCATGTGGTCGCTAAGAAGCACCCGCTCACACTCCTTCACCACCTTGGGCAGAGTACTCACGTGCAGGTAGCTGGCCACCCGATCATGTTCCTCCTTCAGCCGGGACTCCGCCTGCACACCAAAGAGAGAGAGAGAGAGAACTCATTGGCAGTTGCTCTTGGTGTTCAAGACTAAATTCTAACATATACTATTGACAAATATTACTACCTAGTATAATACGAGAAGGTTTACAGGTTGTCTTGAGGCTTTTCATGGTTGTCTAATACTTCATTCCGATGGTTGTAATAATGCTTTTATAACACCTAAAATGCTGTTATCAAATTATAGATATAATTATTTATAATTAACTATTTAGACGAATATTTTATTTTGAACAGCAATCAAAATTAAAAAAGAAAAAATATTTTTCAAATCTATACTTTCGATAAAAAAATTGAAAATAATTTTGTACAAATTAGAAATACAAAAAAGTAAAAAGCGTCACAAATAATTTTTTTGTTTTTATTTCTAAATTGATTGACAAACTCATTCAAAATATTAGATGACCCGATGTTCGTTTTACCTAAAATTTTTAGATTCCTGCTTATTAAATAATTTTTATACCGAAGAAGTAACTTACAATATAATAAATACTTGTATAACTAATAATTAAATCTACTCAACTAGTCGTAGAAACAGAATCTCAAAATAAAAAAAAGGAAAGGCACTGAAAAGGGAAGATATAATGCGTTCAAAATTATTTTAACAACCTATTATTAACTATCTAAATAAATAATGTTGTCTCACAAATATTTAGTGTTTACGCAAAACAAAAACGATGTTTCAGAACTTTTACCAAAGTTTCACGGTGTAGTGATAAATGTTAACATATGGGTATAATCTGCGCATGTCAAAAATGTGTTTTTAAAAACAATAAAAATTATCGATCCGACAGAGAAATCTACAACTAATAGTATTTCACTAATCAAATAATATATATTAAACATTCAATGAAAAGATAACTTAAACCTACAACTCTTATACTAATAATATAGAAGCTACGCTTTTGGTGGAAGTCGTATGAGACATCGCATTACATCGCACAGTAGTCTGGCATAAAGCGTTGCTTAGCGGTGACAATAATAAAAAAAACACGAAAGGTGATTGATTGTATGAAGTCAGTAAAGAAGGTGTTCATAACAGCTTAGTTAATTATAACTGGAGTTTATTGTTTCAGATGAAACAGGAAACCAGACGGAATTTAAGCTGAATTGATATTGAGAATAAGAATTTAATTCTACGAAGATTACATGTTTAAAAATAACATAATATAAGATCAATATTTGATAAGCAACTTACAGAAATGTTATTTGCTTGCATTATTAATTAGATTATAATATATAACTATGATATTGCATCTGTTGACAATTTATAATGAATACAATAGACTATTGCACTTGAGATTTATTGATTTTACGGTCTCAATAATTCTCAAAGAATCATCTTTTATTGTTTCTTTGTATATTTAAAAATGAAATAAAATGTTATACATTAAATACAAAATCTAGAAATGTTGTCTTACATGTCTGCTTGATACCCCATTTAATTTAAAACTAGTTTTCTTCAAATAATATTACTTTAGGAAGTAGTATTATATTTCAATAATTAATAAATATCGTGTTCAACTTTTAAAATGTTCATAACTATCAATATTGTGTTTATTATTCTTCATATCAAATTTTAAAGTCATACGCATTATTATAAGGTAATATTACTAACTAAAATAAAAACTTATTTACATCATTAAAATTAACAACAATCTATTTCGAACCTGGAAATGGAAACAAACGTAGTAAAATAATAAAAAGCAGGATGAGATATCAATATAAAATCTAATATTACTTCCCTTCTGGGTCTTCCTTTTTTAAAAAAGATACTAATTAATATGACCGTTTTTTTCATTTTAATGTTATCATTATTCTTGATTATAATTCGATTAGTAACTTCGCTTGTTTGTCTGCTATTAGTATTTGCATTCATTTTTTGACAATGTTTTACTGAAATATTTCCAATATACAGTATGTATATATATATATATATATATATATATTGAACTATTAGAATTCATAAAATCGTTTTACTTTTTATTTTTACTAAATTTTATTTGTCTAGTATAATTATACAGATCTTTGCGGTAGACAAAAATATTATGTAGAACGGACTTCTTACTTCGCAAGAATAACCGATCATGTTAGATTAAGACAATAATTGGTCAATAATAACGATGTTGAACTAGGGTAAAGGTGGTCTGTCATTTCTTTAAAGGTTGAATGCAATTATAAACTATGTAGACTTTCTTACACAAATCTCACACAAATTATGTTGTTCCAATCATGTTTCAAAGTTATATCGATAAGAAATTTTATATTAAAACAATGATACTAGCTTTCTCAACCATTTACAACTTCTGTGGATTCGTTTATATGTATTAAATAATTTATTATATACAGTATTCATATATATATAAGCATATGCATTTTATAAAGAGTAATTACATAGATTTCAGTAGATAATAGATAGTATTATATGGTACTAGATCAGTAAAATTTCATTCAACTCTAGTAATTATTAATCAATAAAGATTGATGATCACAGCAGAAGTACAAACAACATATTTTGTGTTTTTTCAACCTATTATAATCGATCCATTTATTTACATAGCTCTAAAGTCTGTTAAAAGTGCAGACAGTCAAGATATTTTTATCAAAGTGACTAAATAAATAAATATTAATAATATTAACTAAATTAATTAATTAATGAACATTTTGCAGAATTTTCATTGCTTGTTAGATGATTGACAATTATATTAGTTAATTAGAATACTACCATTTATTAAAAACTGAACTATTTACGGGAAAGAAGCATTTGTTAAGGCGTTGTCATGCTTTAAATAATCTTGTCATATCCCTAATTATGATCAGATAGTGACAAATCTAAGTGATCTTTCGTACGAAGCCGCTTTGCGCTATATAGAAACTATAATAGTAAACTTATCTTTAACTCGAGTAGCTTCTTTAAAATATAATATTTCAATTGATAAAACAACGTTATCATTGAATAGTCATATACCTATATATTGTATACTATAACATAAAATGCACACAACTTTACTAACTTAGACTGCAGTTGAGAAACAGAGAGAGATAAAAGTTTTTACCCAGAGGAAATAATCGACTTTCCCAAATGAAAATCGGAAAAGATAAATTAATCGTTTGATCGAGGCTCCTCTAGGTATTCATTTTGCTTCAACGGTTGTGGAATAATAAATGCGGTCGAATGGACTCAGATTTGAGAAAGTTAACCAACTCAGATTTTGATAACTATTCGGTGAATTATGGAGGTTTTTCTTGGGATTACAAAGCGTGAATTAGGGCAGAACAGGTTGACTAACAAAGTTGAACAATTTACCTTTAGCCTAAGGATGATTGTTTAATACAAACTAAAACATTCGTTTTATCTAATTCCTTTCTTTTATCATTCTAGAGTGCAACCGGCCACAAGTTTTAATATAAATTTGCTTTTATCTACAAATAGCTGTTATTGATTGAACGCAAAAGTTTGTTAGAATATCAAAGTATGTTTTAATGATTAAATCTGACGAAAGGTTTCAGGTAGGTAATGCGTATCAACATATTATTAATTAATAAATTTCGGAATGAGACCACAAAAATAAATAAATTAGTGTAAGAAGAGCTGAACTGTCATTGACATTTAATACAAGTTTTTCGATTAAAATATTTTCTAATGCTAAAAGTACAAATTAAATTAGAATTAAAATTATTAATTAAGATCTAAATTCGAGAGACGATTTTCATTTAAGTTTACTTCATTTTTCAACTGATGATTCAGACTATTAATATTGTTTTTAGATTAAATTTGATATTTTTAGTATATTTTTTGATAACGCCATGTTGTTGTTTTTTATAATAAGTATATAATATGTCAACGAAGAAATAGTTAAATTAAAAATGTATTTATTATACTTTATGTATTTTTCTAATGGATCAATTTAATACAAATTATTGTTAATTCATTAACATTAACTCCAGTTTATTTGAAATGTTCAGTAAAACTCTTAAAAAGATTTTTTGATACATAATGAAAATTGAAAATGAAAACGACTGACATAATCCAGCTTGATAAATGAAAACACCAGAAAGCGCAATAAATCCCGACTTCCTTAACAACGTTTTAGATATAACCAAATTTAACAGTATAGTTGTTCATGATAGAAACGAAATATTTTCTTTATAGAATAAATAATTAGATTTCAAAAAAGAATACGTTTATTATTCGCAATTCATCGCGTGAATGATAATATAATTGTACTTAATTATAACTAGAACAGATGTGTCATGAGGAAAAAACAATTTTTTAACATAACAAAAATTATTAACCACAAATTGACTATTTTTAACTGTGAAAGAAACAATTGCAATAAAGTCATATCAAAAATGAGTTTACCTACTATTAATAGTAAAATTACGTATCCCAGGCAATGAATATAAAACTACAAAAATAGCCACAAACATAAAGCAGAACTAAATGTATCAACAAATAGAAAGCCAGGCAGACCTGAACGTTGAGCTTGTGTAATAATGTCGTGGTATAAATAAAAATACTCTCTAGCTCAAGCCTTCTACGAGACACTAGAATAAATCGATCGATATTAACAATCCTATGTTGAGTTTAACATCATCACCCACGTCACGACTTCCACGCTAGCCGGTTCTTATAATAATAATATTATGATCTAATGATTGCTAAAGCATAGATAGCACAATAATTATAATATATTTGAGCAGTGGGAGAGTAAGGGCTATCTTATATCAAAGGGAACGCCATCAGTGTCAGACCAACCTTATTATTACCTACTTCTTTTTAAAATGTATGTAAAATATACTACTATTAGACACACGCAGTCATAATTAATTATAGATCTACTTGAATGTATAATTATATTTATAGCACTAAAGCACTAAGTCGACTAGTCGGATAGAAAAAAGTTTATAAGCGTCAGTCGCAAAATACTCGCCAGAAAATTATTAGACGATTTCACGACTAAAGAATTAATTAATATACATAAAATATTAAAAATGTTACCAACGGTTGTTACCAAAAGGCCATATCTTATTTAAAAAAAATTGGAAATTGTATTTATGAATCAGTGAATTGTTTAATCTGAAAATAATATTTTTTTCATTTAACAAAGTCTTTTTTAATTAGTAGTAGGGTCAAGTCAATTTTACTAAAAACAAAACTTTTTTAAACTGATAAATACTTACAAAATCCTATAAAAAAGATAAAACTAACCAAAAAATATATTTATGCAATTCACACACTACAAATTATCGACATTACTCCCACCTTCTTCAGATACTCGGTGACTGGATTGAGCCTCAGGAATTCGCTGCTCTCCAACTTGTAGAACCTCTCAGTCTCCCGGAGGAAGGGCTTCTCAAAGATCTCCTGGTAGACGTTGAGTACCGACCTGGTTTCCTGACTGAGCAGGCCCCCTGGCTGGCCCCCCATCGGGTCACTGACGCCGCCAGAGTCGTGCGCC
>JAUZND010014440.1:0-27722 GCA_034780555.1 Coelogynopora nodosa | reverse complement strand
ATTATTTCTGATTTATTTCTTTTCTTTCTATCTGGTGAGCTGATTTTGCCTGATTGATGGTTCCAATCAATTTTATTCTATTTAAAAACACATCACATGTTTACGAAATAATGACAATATTTAGCACATAACAAAAACATTGTATTATGCAAAAGCTGCTTGTGGTTATTATTCATTTAATTGATTTTGCAAAAAAACTTTGAAGATACGTTCATTGTATGCGTGATAAAGGCAGATTCCCTATTTAATAATGTTATACATAATGTTAATTAACATAGTTTAATGTTATACATAAATAGATATATAAATTTAATACTGATTTTAGATGAATACTATATTATGTAGGTTTGTTATAAAAACAACAATATTATTGATCCTTCAATTACGTTTGGTGTTTAAATTTATTCATGATTCGTAGTGTAGTTGACAGAATATTAACTTATCAATATTATTATAAATTTCGTGTCTAGATCTAGGAAGCCTAGCTGTGTCACTTCTAATACTTCACTCTAAATATAACCAAATATAATTCCCCACCCTACACCATCACATTTCCCTTGTACCAGGTGAACTTAGACCGGCGAGTCCTGCAGGTGATCCAGATCGAAAAGATGCTCGACAAACTGCAGAAGTCCAACGAGCACCTGGAGGCCATCCTCAAGGGCTTGAACCAGTATCTAGAGAAGAAGCGTCTCTTCTTCCCCCGCTTTTTCTTTCTCTCCAACGACGAACTGCTGGAGATCTTGTCGGAGACCAAGGACCCCACCCGGGTACAGCCCCACCTCAAGAAGTGCTTCGAGGGGATTGCCAACCTCGTCTTCACCGATGTCTTGGACATCACACATATCAAGGTAAATTTACTCCTTAGTATACATTTACTCGGTATACATCGTCGGTTAATCGGTTATATATCGGTCCAAGATAGGGGATCCAAAATAAAGTAGCGCAATACATTTTATCAATATTTGCTAAATTTAAAAGAAAATTTAATAAAAAATCAAGTGCTACCTTTTCGACTAAGTATAAAGAATAAAAATGTCGTTCAGTTAACTTCGTATCCAATTATCCGCAACCATAACGATCCTCCTCCTTCCCCAATTCTCTAGAGCTCCGAAGGCGAGTTGGTGCTGCTGCGTGACGTCATCTCGACCTCGAAGGCGCGCGGCCAGGTGGAGAAGTGGCTGCTGGAGCTGGAGTCGGACATGGTCGCCTCGGTACGTAAGGCTATCTTTGAAGCTCTGGAGGACTACAAGAAGGCGGACAGGAATGACTGGGTGAAGGCTTGGCCGGGTCAGGCGGTGCTGGCGGGCAGCATGTATTACTGGACCCTGTACATCCACGACTCGATCAAGAAAGGAAGGGCTGCGATGGAGGACTATCTCACGGTGAGAAAAGGAGGATATGTTGTTGTGGTTATCTGTCCACACAACTTTTGACGGGCTGCGCTCCTAATTTTATGTTTTGTAGCGGATTGAGTACATTTTATAGCAACATCGAGCCACGTCTTCAATTTTTATATGAAGTTGTTGTAATTTAGAGCAATTTATCATATATATCCAATCGTCTGATTAAAAATCGATTTATTTTATTGATTTCTGAAACTTAGTTGTAATTTTGTATTGTTTTTCAATTTTTTTACCTCCGTGTTTAAATCCCTAACATCCCTTTGATGTTATAAATTTTTAAAAAATATTTAAATAATTTAGATTATTCACGTAATTCATTTCATTTTGCAATGTGGTGGCAAATATTGTGGCAAGTTGTCAGCATATAGAGTAAAATCAGAGCCAAAATCGACAACCCGTTTCTCTCCACCCCTATCTTCTAATTTAATTAAATCTTATTTCGTAATATTGTAGCTTCTGTAGGAAATGCAATTTTGAAATTTCCATAGTCATATTTGAAACTTGATATTATCGATTAAATTTTTTAAAGTAAAATTCAACCGTCACTTTTTATTTTAATTACTCATGTACACATGACGTGTCACAAAACATGTACATTTCTCCTAACCTAATATACCATTTTTGGGGATTTGGTTGTACGAGGAGATGTAAAATCCACCATATTCTAATCAACTTAAATATTGAAATTCATTCCACATTTAAAGATCATGATATAATACTTCTAAGAAAGTAGGATACTAAACAACATGGTAAACTGCCCGGCCCACTTGTTTAACAGCTCAACAACAGCCAGATTGATGACATCGTGGCGCTGGTGCGGGGAAAACTCTCCAAACAGAACCGGACGACACTGCAGGCGTTGATTGTGCTTGATGTGCACGCCCGGGATGTGCTGGTGGATATGCTTGGGCAGAATGTGGAGAGTGACAACGACTTCAACTGGCTGAGTCAACTGCGCTACTACTGGGAGGAGGACAATATGATCACTAAGATGATTAACTCAATGCTCAAGTGAGTGAAGGGAAGTGCTTGAGCCGTTTAAACTTGTTGGATGATTTGTAGATGACAGTGTATGGTGGCCGGAGACTATCATTCAAAATATTGTTACAAAATACTCATATTGATTTTTCATTTGGATAATTATTCATGTTCACATGACGTGTAGATAATGTTGTACACGCCTATTTGTCCCCCCTCCCATCTCCCACCCCTGCTACCCCACAGATACGGATACGAGTACCTCGGCAACACAGGCCGTCTGGTCATCACCCCGCTGACCGATCGTTGCTATCGGACCCTGTTCGGGGCCCTCCATCTCCACTTGGGAGGAGCTCCCGAGGGTCCTGCTGGCACGGGGAAGACGGAGACCACCAAGGATCTGGCCAAGGCGGTGGCCAATCAGTGCGTTGTGTTCAACTGCTCCGATGGACTGGACTACATCGCGTTGGGCAAGTTCTTCAAGGTAGGAGAGGGGAGGCGCAAAGGTGTTTGGCTTTATTTTTTAAATGTTGGTTTTGTTAGCCAATAAATACTTCCCAAATACTGACAAACATGCTTTGAAATGTTGTTTTGATTAGAATTTTGTACCGTTATTCATTTATATTCGTTTTAAATGACCGGGCTAAAAGGATTAATAACGTAATACTAGTTATGAGTAAATGCTAAAACAACATTTAACGAAAAGTATGCAAGAATGACAAATCATCAATAACAAATACAAACAAAATTTAACAAAATTCTTTAATTCTTATTTAACAAAAAAGAATCAAAAAGAGGGTTGGTTCCTTGTTAGTTGAGTTTATCATCATAACACTGGATCGTTTTACGTGTCGTTAGATAGAGACTGAGGTCAACTTTGTCGTTGCCATATTATATGAAACCGGTATTTAAATTGGTTGAGCTCTTATGATTGCTACAGATATAAAGATTTGGAGGCTGTGTTAACACAATTTCATGGTTTGTATCGGAAGAGTGAATAGAGTTAAAGCATTTTTAAATTACATTTTTATAATGGCAGATTTATGTTCGAAAATATTTATCTCTATAGTTACCACTACCAGCTAGATATAATGTATAACGTTTCACCATTTTTGCAAAGTATTTCGTAAAAACTAATTACTGATTTTTTTTTACAATTCTAGGGTCATTAAAAACACGACTAGACTTGATAAGTAAAAGTTACATCATAATTAAAAGATTTAGCGAACTATTTATTTAGAACGGAATTTGGCATATTAAGAACGAAAGTTATATTTTTGGAAAAAATATCCCTTTTGTTTCTATTTTAATTAAAAACTGTTTCACAAGCTTAATATATCTGAGCAAATTTACTATTAAACCCATATTTTATGTGACCCCTTCCACTCCAGGGTCTGGCCTCCTGTGGCGCCTGGTCCTGCTTCGATGAGTTCAACCGCATCGATCTAGAGGTGTTGTCAGTGGTGGCCCAGCAGATCCTCACCATCCAGCGAGCCGTCAATGCCGCTCAGGAGACCCTGATCTTCGAGGGGACGGAGATCAGGCTGGACCCCACCTGCGCCGTCTTCATCACCATGAACCCCGGCTACGCGGGCCGCTCCGAGCTGCCCGACAATCTTAAGGTAAAACGCACCCTAGTAGAACCAGATACTTTTTGACTGTATATATTTTTCGTGGTGGAGGTTCAAATTAACCGCTTTAACATAATGTAGTTAAATATTCTCTATCAGTACATTATGGTTTCGTTTTCATGTTAATTCTAAATATTGTTTTTCTCTAATCAGACGCTTGTTTAAGTATCTATTTAGCGACAAATATATTATTAAAAAAACATCACAATACTGTTATCAATAATCTTAGCCAGTTTGGGCTTCTTTTTATTCCGATGACGATCTCCCTATCAATGAACTACTATACCAATAAAACAGTTGCACTCCACATGTTTTTTTTTCAATTAATTTAATATATATCGTAGTTTACAATTTAGACAAATATTATATTTATTACTCAACATTTTTTTATATACAGAACTGATTTGATATTTAAATTAATAAAATATAATATTATTCGTAAAGTTGCCTATTTTTCACCCAAATGCCACTAGTGTCTCTGCGAGTGACTTAAAATCTGTAGGCGTCTATTCCAGTTTTATGTGCTTTTTCGTAGCCCCTTTATTGTAGACGATTTTCCTAAATTTCTATAGGTACGTATTTTATATTTGTTCGCGTATCTTCAATGTGTCCACAAATCAATCTTTTATATAGTGGAAAAAAGACACAATTCTCGGAACAATAGGCACATTTTATTCCTATAAAGCAACTTATCCTCGGCTAACAGGGCGTCTATTCCTGCCCCCGCATAGGCCCTGTTCCGCTCGGTGGCGATGATGGTGCCTGACTATGCGCTCATCTCGGAGATTTCGCTCTACTCTTGCGGCTTCATCAGTGCCCGCCCCTTGGCCGTCAAGATTGTGGCCACCTACCGGTTGTGTTCGGAGCAGCTGTCCTCGCAGCCCCACTACGATTACGGGATGCGCGCGGTCAAGTCCGTGCTTACTGCTGCTGGTAATCTCAAGGTGAGAGGGGGGCTACTGTAGTCTAATTGACTTGTGTTGTGTATCAAATAATTTTTGTTATAATGTAGTTGGGAAGCCACCATAGCGGTTGATTTATACTCTGATAGTTTGCTAGAGGTATGATACAATAGCAAAGATATCGAATAGTACAATTAAATAAATAATTAATATTATTTATTTTTGACGCCCATTTGAATTAGTTTGCAGATTTTACATTCATACAATAATAATATTGATCGATGTGTTATCCGAATAATAAACGAATAACGGATATATTTATAATTCACAACCTTCGGAAAATCCAGGTACTATTAGCTTTAACATGGACTTATTAGTAATTTAAATATATACGTATCTACTCAAATGATGGCACAAAGCATGATAAACTTTTAGTGATTACTTTATGTGACAATATTATTTCACAATGTGACAACATAGATAAAAATAAAATAATTATCAAACGAGACTTCAATAACATATTTAACATATTATAATAACATATTTTCTACTAATAATTGTCTAATTGTATAATTGTCTAACAATATTACCATACTGTCATTGACATATTGTCTCCCCTCCCCCCTTCCACCAATCAACAAGAATTCTCTTTTCATCCACTGAAATGAACCCCTTTGCCTCCCGCCTACCACAGCTCAAATACCCCGAGGAAGATGAGGACATCCTGATGCTGCGCTCCATCATCGACGTCAACCTGCCCAAGTTCCTCAACCATGACCTGCCCCTGTTCAGCGGTATCGCCTCCGACCTGTTCCCCGGGGTGCAGCGTCCCACGCCCGACTATGAGGTACTCAACGCCGCCATCAAGGAGAACTGTGAGCGCATGAACCTCCAGTCGTCGGACTTCTTCATGGAGAAGATCCAGCAGATCTATGAGATGATGATCGTGCGGCATGGGTTCATGATCGTGGGGGATCCGTTCGGCGGGAAGACCTCGGCCTACCGGGTGTTGGCCAATGCGCTGGGGGATATTTGTGAGAAGGTAGGTAACGGAGGGACATAGAGACAGAGGGGAGTGTTGGTTGAGGTAGGCGGACAGTTCCGTGTGTCGTCATGTTGCCATGGGAAATAAGTTTTGGACACTTCTTTTCCGTGCTGCAGTTTATTATTCCTGATCTGTTTTCCTTTATGATTTTGATGTCATTATAATATCGAATTATATTACACTGTATCTTAGTGCCAATCTAGTGTTTATAGCATTACAATTTACCATAACAAAATGATATGATATAATCTTATATTATGATGAAGTTTATTTAATGATAGCTAGAAAAAAAACTGTTTTCGGGTTAAAATCCTGAAAAACCTCACTCATTTTTTATAATGATTTGTATCTGTTTATTTAAATGATGTTTGAGGTAGGGAATCTGACTAGTTTAGCAAGCCGGGTCATATATCTTTGAATTTGTTTGTTTAATAGACTACATTTGGCATCAAAATCAATATTTCAACTGAACAGGGTCACGCTAGATAGTTATATAATCTTTACAATCTTTTAAAAATACATCTAATTATGTGTAAATATTTTTTTACATTTCTGCATGTTGGTCTACTAGTAATTCTAATAATAGTTTGCAGTTATTATATATTATTGAATTATAATAATATTATATTGATATATCAAACTGATAATTTATATTATAAAAATATTATTTTCTTCATTAAAACAGTTTAATTTAGCGCCGAAACAGTATGATCCAAACAATATTTACGAGTTTGAAGTGGTAATTCCCGTTTTTAATGAATGCAAACATTTTCAAAAAAATTTCACTGTGTTTTTTGTTACAATTTCCATATTTTAATGCTCACAAATTTTCACTTTATGCTGCAACCTGGTGTGATGTTTATATGAATGCCGTTTATAATCAACTTTGGTTTTAGGCATCACTGCCAGAATCTAATCTAGGCGAGGTAAAGTATAGTTAGTGTGCTCAGGTCTCAATTGGTTCGCTGCTGTGAAATCTCAACTCCCTGTATTTCTATATATATACTTAGGTGTTCTAGTTGCCTTGCCAGCAAATATATATAATATTGGGTGTACAAACTAAATATTGTTACATTTAGTTGCATGAAGTAATTTAACAATGTACTGAATATTATTCTAATTATATATTATAATATATATTATAAAAAATGTACTCGTATTATGTCTCTATATATTATGTCACTATATACTAATCTATAGTATATATTTAGAGTTATAACTATGATTGCATTGCTCAGCATGTTATGATGATATTACGTAGATCCTACACACTAGCTATTAACATTTTATGGATGATAGGATCAGTTTATTATTGAGGGAGGGGGTGGGGTTGTATATTCAAACTAAAATGACCTACTCTATGAATACTTATGTAATGCTAAATCCATAAATTTCAAAATTTATTTAGTCGGTCAATACAATAAGATGCATATACATACACAGCGTAGCATACGTAACATGTTATTGGATAAATAATTGTTACAAGCTTACAAGATAGGTACGGTTTGTGTTTTTCGTTGGTTGAACATGGTGGATTTAATGCTTTTGATTGATGTTTTGATTTGATGTTTTTATAGTGAGTACATTTTATATAGAATGCATTGCAGTTTTTGTGTTAAAAGTATTTATTGAAGTGCATTCCATTTATTACAGTTACCATGTTAGGGAGTTGTGGGGATACCGCTCATGAAGGCTGTTATAATATACAATAGGAATACATAATATGTATACGAATGTACTGTATATGGTATACGAAATTTATTGTCTGTTTGTGATTAAACCGTATTAACAATATGATTTTGAAGACATTATTTCACAAACAACTCCTTTCCTTTTTACTGTTTAATAGCAGATAAAATATAACCTAAAAGATAGTTGATCTATGGGCTATAGGTTCAGACATATAATACATTTTATTTATAAGAATTCAGCCTTATAAATTCAGTCTTATTCCAGTCTTATTATATGATTATCTTAGTATGATAGATACATAATTTATTTCAAAGCGTTGAGCAAGCTTTTTACATTGTTTTAATATGTTTGTATTAATAATACATAAGTAGCAGTACTATTAGGATGTATAATATTCTCCACGAGTACCAATTTAGAAATCCTTAGCAGATTTTTGTGTATTCTTTATGTTAAATAATATATGTCTAATAAATATATCAAGATACAAAAATCTGTTCAGATAATAATTTTTATCCTTTTTTTTGGGGGAGTTCGCTAGTAGATAAAAACTTATTTTATTTTTTTAATTTTATTTGCTTTTGTAAATATTATTATAGGTATGGCATGAGTTGTACAAAACTATAATTAACAATTATTTGATAAATTCACATTAAAATAAAAACTAACAAATAAATTAAAAATATTGCAATGATAATTTTTTCCAAGCAAAACTTCAACATTACACTAGGTTATAAAATTTCTAAAGTTCAATTAAAGTATATAATATCGTTTTCTTGTACAGAAGAAAATGGTATGCCTTTAGCCTCATTAAATAAATAAATGACTAGAACAACACTAAGATAATTGTTATTATGATTACGTTGTAAAATAATCAATTTATAAAAAAATTATGATAGTGCAAATTTAAGGTTTTAGCAAAATAATAAAAAATATAAAAAACATGTTTTAATTTGATGGAAGTCTACATCATTCTGTCAACTATTACATCCACTTCTCGTCCCGCATTGCACACGCACACACGCACTACTCTAGGGTCTCATGGATGAGAACAAGGTGCAGTATATAGTACTCAACCCGAAGGCGATCACAATGGGCCAACTCTACGGCCAGTTCGACCCGGTGTCCCACGAGTGGTCGGACGGGGTTCTGGCCGTCACCTATCGCAACTTCGCCTCCTCCACCACCCCAGACCGCAAGTGGCTTATCTTTGACGGGCCCGTCGACGCCGTCTGGATCGAGAACATGAACACCGTGCTCGACGACAACAAGAAGCTCTGTCTGATGAGCGGTGAGATCATCCAGCTGGCGCCCACGACCAACCTGATCTTTGAGCCGATGGACCTGGAGGTAGCCTCGCCGGCCACTGTGTCCCGATGTGGTATGGTCTACATGGAGCCTTCGTCGTTGGGTTGGCGACCGATAATGAGGTCCTGGATTAACACTTTGCCCTCGGGGTACAAAGACTTCTTCAAGCGGGCGATTGAGGACCTGTTTGAGCGGTTCATTGACGCGGGGATTGCGATGGTGCGCAAGGGGACTGGCAAGGTAGGTCTACAATGCTCTTGTTGTTGACATGTTGTTCTGATGCATTGATATCTCGCATGGGTTAATTTTGTAGTTGTTTGGTAGCCTTAAATATTTTATAAAATCTAATTTATATGTTACCCACCAGGTTGGTAATAGTCCTAGAAATCAGAAAAAGTCTCTAAATATAATTATCAACAAAAGGTTTTTTTCGTTCTATGTGATTTTTATTTCCAGTTTTTTTAATCAATGTTTTATATAATGTTGGAAAAAATATACAAAGTATAGACAAATATAATTATCATTAGAATCATCTTATTATATTAAATACTGATTATTTGAAACAATCGACAGGTAATTCGGGGTTAATTCGTTCTAGTGTTGGTGCAATGTCTAAATATGAAAACAACAACAACCATATTAAATAAACAAAGACTGATTCACCATAGAAGCACAACATCATATTTCAAATCCTTCAACAACTGACCACGAGGTTGAAACTGGAAAGTAGACTGGGGTGGAATGACCTCATTTGGCTGCTAAGAAGCGTCGACAACAGGCACAGTGAGCCTCATTGTGGTCGCCTGTCAGAGCGATGACAGTCTCCACCTGCACCTGAATCCGATCCATCTTATGAGCGCAAGACTGGACCTAAGTGCGCATCTCGGCAAAGTTGTCCACCCGGAACTTGAGCATCTCAATATATTTTTTTAAAGTTTCATATTTCGTATGATTTTTAAAAGAAACCTTTCTTATATAATAACATTTCTATACAATGAATATACTGGGGATATTTTAACAGTATACACGCATGCTAATATATTTATTTTATGTTTAATTACAATAAAATGTAGTCATTCCTTTTTATACTATTGTATTTATTTTGCTCTCTTAAGCTCCACTACATCAGGATGATTTATCACGAGGAAGTAAGACCATCTTCCAGCTAAACTGCAACTTTGTTTTCATAATTTTATACGTTGTCTGAATTTTTAATATTATATCACAAAATTCGAAAATTATTTTCTTCTCTGCATGAGTGGACCACTTGTCCTAGCTGCCATAGTTCCCAGCATGAAGCATGAGGGGAATACATTCATATGGAGAGGGCTGCTTGTTTTATGAAGAGTTCTGCATGTTATCAGTATAAGGTATCATCCCGTGTGACAAGTCAGTGGTTTTTTGGTTTGATGGCATGACGCATTGATTGAAAGTTGTTGCTTATTAAAACCAGTTGTTTTAAATGAATTAAACTGTCTACTATTAAAAATAATCAGAAGTATTTTTAAATGATATCTTTAGTGGTCTAAAATAATGATATTATTAGAATATAATCTTTTTAAACAAACATATTTTAGATACATCATTATATTTAAAAGTTTATTTAAGCTTCTATGTGCCTTGATAGAAATTTTAATTTATATATTATATTAACGTTTCTATTATACAATATATTGCCTTTCATTAATGTATCATTTGTTATGGGAAATAAGGACATCAATATATTTATATGTAAACCATTAGATTTTCTACCGTCCAGTGCATTATTGTATTTAACTGTTCAATCTTCACACTACCGATTCGACGTAGTAACATTTTTATAATAGAAATCGAGTAATTGTGTTAATTGAAAATGTAGTTTTCTATTTTTCTTTTAACACATTTGTGTTGAATGAATGATTTTGTTCCAAATTTATACTTTAAAATATTCTGGAAAATATAGTTTTTGTTACGAAAAAATAAATATCCTTTAATTGAATTGAAAATGTTAGTCAAAACAATTAATTAATTTATCAGACTATAATAGTATGTTTTTTCGTATACATTAGGCTGAATTAGAGATCTACAAATACATTGTGTAGAACCTGATTTACAAATAATATTATTAATTATTAATATTTTGAATGGGAGTATGTACCGCGTATAAATGACTATTAAAAAGCATATAAAGTAATGGCATAGTTATTGATATCTCATCTTGCTCGTGTGCTCCAGGAATTGTCACCAACCAGCGACATCAATCTTGTGAAGTCACTGATGAACCTAATCGACTGTCAGGCGGATAGATTCAAAGACGATGCCGCCTGCGCCACATTGGATGAGAAGCACTTCCTGCAGTACATTGAGGTGAGATTATCATGTAGGCCAGCTGGGTGGGGCTCTACACACTGGATTGGGGTGTGGCTAGTAGCGAAATAGCTTAGCGAATGTGATGAAAAGCCTTGATAGTACAACTCTGTGTGCTGCGAAACATGATATCGAAATTAATGTATTCCTACTATTTTTTTAGTGTACCACATGAATTAATAGTAAAATTAATTTTATTTAAATTAAAAGCCTTAAACAAAGATATTAAATAATACACACCTAATATAGTGGTTATTGTTTTGTAGTAATATGGATTTTGTACACACATGAATCAAAATGACGCTTCATTTCCTGCAACTTGCTAAATATGTATATTCGATAAAGCTCTTAATTCATTATTATTGTAAAACTTAGGTTTCCGCGCAATAATAAATAATCAATAATATTTGATGACATTTTGATGAACTAATAATTATGACCATAATATTATATCGATTGTTTTCTGCACCAATGCTTTACTGTTTTGTTTTTAATAAAGTGCACATCTGCTTTATTTTTTCTAAAATTACTTGCTTAAAATAGATTTTAATAGATTTAGAAGCATTTCTATTTCATTGGTTGAAAATGATTAATTTAATTACCAGTTTTAATAATCATATAAATAAAATTATAAAAAATAAGACAGACTTATTATAATAAATTAGGAATGTAGAGACTACTGACATCTAATAGAAAAATCAGAGAATTTCAAAATGTTAGACCGTTTCATGGAAAGCAGGAAATTTTAATTATTTTCATTTCACATTATAGAACTTGAAAAAGTTGTATTTACAAAATTATGATTATAAATGTTAGTGTAACTAAATATACCACACCACAAAGTTGTTTTCTTTGTTAGATAACTCAGCAACAAAAATTTGTTTATCTTATTTTCTTTATTATTTTGCATAATGTGTATATAATAATATAATGTAGTATCCTTTCAATTAAGAAAACTCAGGAAAAAACTCATAGGAAAAAGTCGCAGAAAAAATAGTACGATGCTACAGCATGGCTTACGTTAATAATCATATACCTGAAATGTCAGCCCATCCCCTACAAACACCCGGATAACCCCCCCTCCCCCCCCCCCTCTACGACAGGGCATGTTCCTATTCGCCTACGTATGGTCCGTGGGGGCTACGATGGACGAGATCGGTCGAGTGCGCTTCGACAAGTTGACTCGTGAACTAGTCAATGGTGGCATGTTGGAGGAGACACGGTCCAAGCTGACCCTCGTTGAGCCAGTACCGCCCCCGCTGCGCGCCTATGGGGTCCCCTTCCCTCGAGATGCCGATGTATACAGCTACAAGTTCGTCATGGAGGTTAGTGCTCGTATGGCAATATTTGACTTTTCATCCTGTCTATTCTCTTTATATTCATGTTATCATATTTGTACACAGCGTATTTTTTAATTGAATAAATTCTATGATTTCGGACAATTACGTTTTACATGGCGTAAACCATTGAGAATCCTTTAAAACCCTTTGCATTTTTGTGTTGTTATAAAATCTAGAAATAATATGGTTTATGTAGTTACATTATTGTGTATATGCACGAGTATATATACAATATATGTATGTATATATATATATATGTATGTGTATGTAAATATATTATATAAATATTGTTTTACATTTAAATATACCCCTGAAAAGGGGTAAAATTCCCTTATGGAAATCTCCTGAAAGACACCTTGAATTCTGAACAGGGGTAAGCACAAGAACGTGGTAAATATCTGTACCGCCATACATATTATATTTTATGACATAAATTTAGATGGTGTTTTTTTAATATATGAAAAATTTATGTTTTGTAAATGTTTCTGGTTTTCTTTAATTTAATTTGATTAAAATTTTTTATAAAGAAAACTATTAATTTATAATTATCTAGAAATGTTGTGTGATAATTCGACAACATTATACTTAAAAAATATTGTCAATCGTATCATGTGAAAGTATAACATAGTATCAGCATCATGACGTCACTGTTTCCCCCGCGCCTCGTAGGATGGTGGCCGATGGGAGCCTTGGGCCGAGGCTGTGAAGGATGCCCCGGCGATCCCCAAAGACGCCACCTTCAACGAGATCATTGTGCACACAGTGGATACCACCCGGTACACCTATCTGATGGACCTGCTCATTACACACGGCATGGCCTGCCTCTTTGTAGGACCCACTGGTACCGGCAAGTCCTGTTACATCAATGTGAGTGTTGAATGGGGTGGGGGGTTATTCTGTGGATATTTCACCGGAATGCATCAGTTGTAACCATCAAAATTAATTTATTTAACCACACAATTCTCAATATACTCACATTGACATCTCATTCGTTTCTTTTTGTCGCATTGAAACAGATTAAATTTAATTTAGATACACTTTTTATTTACCATTTATATATATTATTATATTTTTATATTTGTTTGCAATATTATTTAGTTTTTTTCCTTATTGCTTGTGAAGTAATTTTAACGGCCTAATTTAAAATCAGTTGCAATTTTTGCATTTAGTAAAATCCTTAAATTTATTCTAAACGAATGTATTAGTCGTGATTATTGTTGTAATGTTATGCAATTACTTGTGATATTAGTTAGAAATATATTGGTATCATAATTTTATTGGTAGTTAGAATGCATATAGTTATTCTTCTAACAGAACCAAATCTGTTAGACTGTAACATATTAAAAAGATTTATGACATTTGTATTACATCCCCTGCTAGAATCTTATAATCCCACAATATAGAAAACTTAAACTTTCATCTAAACCCATAAAAACTAACAAAAAAATTAATAATCATTATTAAAGTTGCAATCCATAATATGGTCTCAGTCGTCTTGTGCCCTATCTCTCCCCCCCCCCCCCCTACTCCAGGAGTTCCTCCTCAAAGGCCTCGACAAAGAGATCTACAAGCCGAACTTCATCAACTTCTCGGCGCAGACTACGGCCAATCAGACCCAGAACATCATCATGTCCAAGCTGGACCGACGGCGCAAGGGTGTCTACGGGCCCCCGATGGGCAAGAGGGTGATCGTCTTCGTGGACGACCTCAACATGCCGATCCGCGAGGTGTACGGCGCTCAGCCGCCCATCGAGCTGATCCGACATTGGCTCGATCACTGGAACTGGTATGATCTCAAGGTAGGCCGCCTGCTCACTGCTGTGTTCTCATTTAAGGTTTAATAAGCTGACTTGTTGTAACTTTTTAGAGGGGAGTACAAGTAGTGAAGAGCTGGTTGGTAGAGTATTTCCCCCTTTCTTTTCAGAGAGGCGTATTTTGTCCAAAATCTCTTTATTACTAATAGAAACAGTTTTATGTGAAATGTACAAATTAAAATAATTGAGTTTTTTATACAGTTTGAGTAAAATATTAATCGTGGATAACATTAATGTACCACCATGTTATTTTTAAAAAGTACTTAACTTGAACTTGTTCTTTTCCTTTAAAAATATTTGTATTATTTATTTTTAACTTATAAAGTAAAAATATGATACTTAACACTCTAAAAAATTTAATTTTATAAAAATTTAATTGATTATGGTCTCGTTTTTCACCGACATTATGTAATAATCGATATCCTTACGTTCCATTTCTCTATGCCACCACAAAATAAAATTAAAATCATAGCGACTGCCAAATAAAGAACCAACATTTTATAATAATATCAAGATAATTTAAAGGAAAAACAATATTCTGCACCGAATTGCAATATGGACAAAGAATGTATTTTTGTCAAACCACAAATATTTATTTAAAATATGTTTAATATCTAGAAATAGCTTATCCTGGAATGATAAAATGACAAGTGAAATCTATGAATTTATGTGTTGTATACATACAAAGTATTAGCCGCTATTGGTGGATATTCCTATATGACAAAATATTATCAAAAATGAAATAATTTTATAATTGGATTTTCTAATCAGACGATTGGTTAGATGTTTATAAAGACTAAAATACCATAAATGTCTCCTCCCTCTCTCTCCCCTGAAGGACACCACAGCGATCAAGCTGATCGACATCCAGTTCATCGGGGCTATGGGCCCTCCGGGTGGTGGCCGCAACGCGATCACAGCCCGCTTCCTCCGCCACCTGAACACGGTGACCATCAACGAGTTCGAGGACGAATCTATGACCTCGATCTACGGCAAGATCCTCCAGTGGCACATCGACTGCAAGGGGTTCAGCAGTGAGTATCGGACCTGCGCCAACGACATCATCACGGCCACCCTCGATGTGTACAAGGCGGCGCTGAAGAATCTGCTGCCCACGCCGACCAAGTCGCACTACCTGTTTAACTTGCGCGACTTCTCGCGGGTGATCCAGGGGGTGCTTCTGTCGACGCCCGACACGATCACGGAGCCGGCGATCATGAAGCGGCTGTGGACGCACGAGATCTTCCGGGTGTACTATGATCGGTTGGTTGATGAACCGGACAGGACCTGGTTCTTCTCCCATGTCAGCGATGTCATCAATCGTGTGCTCAAGGTTTGTGGGGGAAGGTTGGATATAGGCAGCTTCAACAAAGGGTTTTTCATTTTTTTAAATCAATATTTGGCATTATTGTTATATAATTATACAACAGCTTTTGTTTATATTGTATAGTTTAAAATAAAATATTCCAAGTTATTAAAAATATCATTAAAAACGGAAAGAAAAACTGATAATGTTTAAATGATTTAATCATTCAATAAAATTATTCAGTATTTGAATATTTCCATCTCTCATTGGCAAAATACTAAATATATTTTCTTTACATATTTCTTTAGTTATAATGATATATATTTCTTATTAATTTATTTATCTAATTTATATTGTATGCCTTGTTTACTTAAATGATCTTAAATAGTAACTTGCTTTGATGCCAGTTTAAAAAGTTAATGATATCAATATAAGGCAATTTTAGTTGAAAACCACGGCAAAATTTCAAAATGATATTTTTCAAATCATGGAATATTTCCTTCATCCTAGGTATATAACATTTAAAAGTTTTTGAACTCTTAAAACTTGCAAGGAAAAATGATCTAGAATGGCGTTTCATTAATATATTTTTGTTTATGAATAATTATTCAAATGCCTTAACAGCAGTACTTTTCTAGTATTTTGTTGTATTTATCTTTTCTAAATTTAGAAGTGAAATTATATCCTCGTGAATAAATGTGCACTTAAATATTTTGTTTATAATTTTTTAATATTGATTTTAAGATGACTATAATCATTAATGCATTTCAAAAGTTCATTAATTAATAAATTTAGTATGTTGTTACTCTGCAACCTTCCCCACTATAGGAGGACTTCAACCAACTGTTCGGCCACCTTGCATCTTCAGCGGACGGAAAGGTGATCGAGGACGACCTGCGCTCCCTCATTTACTGTGATTTCTCCGACGCCAAGGCCTCCTCCAAGGAGTACCTGGAAATCCACGATTTGGAGGCTCTGCGCGTGGTGGTCGAGGGCTACCTAGATGAGTTCAACAACATGAGCAAGAAGCGGATGGACCTGGTGCTGTTCCGGTTCGCTATAGAGCACGTGTCGAGGATCTCGCGGGTGATCAAGCAGCCGAGGTCGCATGTGCTGTTGGTTGGAGTGGGCGGCTCTGGGAGGCAGTCGTTGACGAGGCTGGCTTCACATATGGCCGATTATGACCTCTTCCAGGTGGGTTCTTAAGTTTAGTATTGGCTTGCTGGTTTTGAAGCTCTTGTAATGGATTTCTGGTCAAATGGAGCGTTTTTTATATTTTTTTAATGATTTCCATAAATAAAATTTGTTTTTGATGAAAATTATACCAAAGATAAATTCTTCTCTTATTATTATTATATTAATATTATCACTCTATCATTCTATAAGAGCTATAATTCAGAATTCTATTATTTGGGAGGACAATATTTAATTTGTCCTGAGCACAGCGACCAAATTTAGAGACTCCAAGGAAATTCTAGATTATAGCTGTGGCATTCTATGATTTCCTTTATTGTAGAATTCAGCTTTTAGGTATTCTCAATGTTTAAGATTCTAAATCAGTAATATTAAATTCGTTTACTTTGTATTGTTTTTAATAAATGTGTGATTAGTAATTCTCGTTTGTTACAGCATAATAAATTTGAGATAATAACAAAATTAACAATAAAACCTAATTTATTTGTAATTCTAATCCAACCAAAAATGTTGTTTTAAAATATTTTTTAATTTAGAAACTTCCGTATTTTTAGTGAGTCATAAAGAAATTACCAATTCTTTTTTAAACATCGTTTACTAAACGCTTCATACGAATTAATTAAACTGAAAGGTTAGATAAAATCATCTATTTTTCTTGCATCATAATATTATGTTATTTTAAATGTGAATGGTTGTTTCTTAATGCTAAAATATGATAGAATCTACTCAGTTCTCCTTGCTATCTCCATGTGCCTTCCTTAGTTTTATTTGACTTTTCCGTATAGAATTTTCTCCTACATACTTTATAATTTACATATTATAATGGACACATAATCTTTCCTGAATTTTCAAACTAAAAGCCTCCCACCTCTCTGTACCCCAGGTGGAAATCACCAAGAGCTACACGATGATCGAGTGGCGCGACGACCTCAAGCGGATCCTCCGCAAGGCCACCGAGACCGACAACCACGCGGTCTTCCTCTTCTCCGACACCCAGATCAAGCAGGAGAGCTTCCTCGAGGACATCAACAACCTACTCAACGCCGGTGAGGTGCCAAACCTCTACCCGACGGACGAGAAGGCCGAGCTGTGCGAGAAGATGCGACAGATCGACCGGCAGCGGGACAAGTTGAAGCAGACCGATGGATCGCCGGTGTCTCTGTACAACTTCTTTGTGCAGCGGGTGCGGGATCAGCTCCATGTGGCGCTTGCTATGAGCCCAATTGGTGATGCGTTCAGGAATCGGTTGAGGAAGTTCCCGTCGTTGGTCAACTGTTGCACGATCGATTGGTTTCAGGTGTGTTCTGCGCAGGCGGTGTTATACGAGGAATTGATAGTGATCAATATATTAAGTTATTATAAATGAAAA
Source organism: Coelogynopora nodosa (assembly GCA_034780555.1). Lineage (NCBI taxonomy): Eukaryota > Metazoa > Platyhelminthes > Proseriata > Coelogynoporidae > Coelogynopora > Coelogynopora nodosa. Next base: position 9,394 of record JAUZND010014440.1, on the reverse strand, counting down.
AATTTTGTTGAATCATTTGTTAAATTGTGTTTCTGGTTCTTGCTTTGTACCATTTAATTAACTGGTGTACTTTAATAATTTATGTACTTATGTTTACATATTATGTGCAACATATTGTTTATTATTGACGGCGAACATAGTTAAAGTAAGCTATTTAAAACTGGTAAGCCATATTTCGATTTCAATCTTATTTCGGTGAATTATTGTGGCATAAATGAGATATTATTTTACATATAACTTAAACAAAGGATAAATTAGACATAAATTTAAATTTTACAAGCAATCAAAGACTTGTATTGCAGAAATTGTTTAACAAATGAACAAAAAGAAAACTGTATATTTCTGTTATCCTGGACAAACTATATAATTTAAGCTATTTCTCATCATTTATGAGCCTCAAAATTTCAGTTAAAATTATTTATTTATTGAGGTTGCTAAAAAACCCTACTAAATTGTTTCCAATAACACAAATTTATTGTCTAATTATTTTATTTGATAACATATTTCAGTATGATTAAAAATCAATACATACAACAGGCAGGCCTTCATCGACTAAAATTGTCAACATTTAACAAAACAATCAAGCGAACATATTTTTAAACACTAAATATATTAAATAAATGTAACGAGCAGCTAACGTGTCTAATCTTTTAAGTACTTTATTGTACCTATTCTTATGGATTGTGTGTCCCCTCTCCCCACCCCAGGCCTGGCCGGAGGACGCCCTAACAGCGGTGGCGACCAGATTCTTGGAGACTGTGGAGATGACACCCGAGGTGAAGGAAGGCTGCATCACGATCTGCAAATACTTCCACCAGAGCACCCGGGACCTGTCCTCCAGGTTTCTTGTGGAGCTGGACCGGCACAACTATGTGACACCGACCTCCTATCTCGAGTTGATCAACACCTTCAAGACACTGCTGGATAAGAAAAGGAAGTGAGTGACAATTGTGAAACTTTCTATTTATTTGTTCTGTAATTTTTGATAATGCTGAGAGCAAAGCAGGTATAAAATGCATTGAAAGCGAACATTGTTTTCATGGAACAATCCATTAGTATCTTAAAAAATGCACTAGCAAATTCGTGATATTAAAAAGAACGACTATATATAATATTGTGTGTGGTAATTATCATTCAATAATTGGTAGTCAACTTTAGTAGAATAATATTATATAATAATAATATCGTATATATAGAATAAATATAGTAATCATAATATAATTATACTTCATAGTATACTCTTTGCACAAAGGCGAGCATTAATCGGTACTTACAGAGTAAGTGTACTTACAGTTATAATGTTGTTGTATAGCTTAGTTGAAAAGGACGTTTTTTGCCATAAATTCTTATTAGACCCCCTACAACGCGCCAGACATCGCTCTTACATTGATATTTTACCGCTCTCAAAAGAAGTTTATTATTGTTATATTGTGGAAAATACTGAGTAATGCTACAATCTACCTCCAATGTTAAACATCTTTTCATATTGAGTGGTGATTGAACAGATTTATGTACAATACTGTATTTGCGCATTTATAGTATTATTCAGTTATTGAATGTATTTTAATGTTTCATTCAACTGATATATTGTGCTGACGTCATAAACAATCAACCAAAATGTTGTTTTCTTATAATTGGAATCAGTATATTAATAATATTATTGTTTGTAACACTGTTCTTTCGATTAGTTAATTATAACATAAGAATTATATGTATTTTCCTTCAATTTGAAGACTTTTAATATCAAAAAATTAAAAGCACGAAGCATTTTTATTAATATTATGTTAATATATAATAAACGTTTTTTAAACAACTTAAAAATATATATATTATGGAGGTACCTAACTATAAATAATGTAACATTTTATATTTAATGCACATAATATTATTTCTCAAAGAAGCTATTTATACACATCACGATTTAAAAAAATGATATCAATTGTTTTATTGGGCCTTAACAACTACCTGATCAGCAAAACGACACCGACATCATTAAAAATTATAATATGTTGACATAAATACTTTATACAACATCATAGACATATTAGATGTTATGCTGGATTATGAATACTACACTGATTAAAGAATGCTACGGTTGAACGATAGCTATACCGCTTCAGATGCTACTTGAAGTGTGAATGGGTGTTTTTACTGAATTATAATAATATTATAAAGATATTTCTCAGTTCATACAGTTATGGAAAACTTGGAACAGTTATGGTATTTAGTTTAGATTTTTTTTAAAAGCAGGAAAAGTCTTGGAAATTTGTTTAAAATATTCTACGTAAACCCTGGTTTTTATTGAAATGATAATCCTTATAGTTAAATTATTGTAGAGAATTTAATTATAAAAGTATTATAATCCAATCATAAACTAAGTTTCATGTGTTTGTAACAGAGTAAAAAATCAATATTTAAAAAAATAGATTTACACATAACTGAAAAGTTTATTGATTATTTGTTCTACTAAAGGAACTGAATGAAACCTTTATTCACTGAGTCATAGAGCATTCATAATATCTATCATATCTTTGAAATAATAAGAAATAATATATGCCTTCATATAACATCCAACTATAATAATTCTTCCCTCCCCACCCTCACCCCCAACAGCGAGATCAGCAAACAGAAGCGGCGCTACGAGGTGGGCTTGGAGAAGCTGGCCTCGGCCGCCTCCGAGATCGCCGTGATGTCGCAGGAGTTGACCGACCTGCAGCCCAAGCTGGTCCAGGCCAGCAAGGAGGTCGACGAGAAGATGGTCGTCGTGGAGAAGTCGAGCACGGAGGCGAGCAAGCAGGAGAAGGTGGTGAAGGCAGATGAGGCGGTGGCCAACGAACAGGCCAAGGCGGCCCAGGCCATCAAGGACGAGTGTGACGCGGATCTGGCCGAGGCGATCCCCATCCTCGAGTCGGCGCTGAAGGCGCTGGAGACGTTGACTCCTGCGGTGAGTGGCTCCGCCGTGCTGTGCTGTGTTTGGTTGATTGGTTATTCCTGTTGCTTGTGCTTGTTCTAACACTGGCTCTTTTGCAGGATCGTTCCCTCAAACACTAAGAGGAACTGACCCCTAGGGGCATGGTGTAAATGAAAAAAGGTTGAAAAAAGAAGAAAGAAATAAAATCATTTCACATTATATTTCTATTAGGGATTTTAGAAATTGCACCAGTATAGTAGGTGGAGAAAATTAGATGAATTGGTTTTGATCGAGTTGAAAACAAAATTTTTAAAATAAGAAGTGAGAGTTAGATATTTCAATTGTTATGTGATGAGGCAGGGAATTTAAAAATCAGCACGAAATGTTAGTTTTTAAAAAGTTTTATATAATTTAGATGGGGTGATAAGTGTAGAAATTTTCGATATTGAATTTAAACCAAAATGAGTAACATAATTTTTCAAGAATAAATTATTTATCTGGATCAATTTTACTGTATTTCACTTTTATAGGATGAAAACAATTGATAGTTGTTTGTATCTTTAAATATGAATTTATTATTTATAAATAGAAAAAAAAAAGTTGTATGCCTATTATCTCATACTATTTTTTACTAATTCATGTGTTGCATCTACCTGTTCTTTCCTCCAGGACATCACAATCGTTAAGACAATGAAGTCTCCACCGGCAGGTGTCCGCCTGGTTATGGAGGCCATCTGTGTGCTCAAGGGTGTCAAGGCGGACCGCGTCAATGACCCCTCGGGATCGGGCAAGAAGATCGAGGACTACTGGGGCCCCTCCAAGAAGGTTCTAGGAGACATGAAGTTCCTCGAGAACCTCAAGTCCTTCGACAAGGACAACATCCCGATGCCCATCGTGAAGCAGATCCGGGATCGCTACATCCCTAACACCGAGTTCAAGCCGGAACGTATCGCGGTGGCCTCAACAGCCTGCGAGGGCCTCTGCAAGTGGGTAATCGCAATCGACCAGTACGACAGGGTGGCCAAGATTGTGGCGCCGAAGAAGGAGGCGCTGAAAAAAGCAATGGGAGAGTATGACACGGCGATGGCCTCGCTTAATAAGAAGCGGGCGGCGCTGAAGGAGGTGCAGGACCGGCTGCGTGTGTTGACCGATGAGCTGGAGACGAACAAGAAGAAGAAGATTGACCTAGAGAACCAGGTCAGCCCTGTTTTGCTATATCTTTGTGGGATTTGTCATACTTTAATGTTTCATCTCATGCGCTCGAAGTCCTTAGAAGGGTTTTTGAGTTTTGGAATTTAGGAAAATTTGTGCGAAATATTGAAAAAGATTTTTGCATTTTTTTAATTATTTTATGCATTTAAACAATAACATGTCCGGTTTTGATATTCTTTAATATTTGGTTTTAATATTTAATTTTAATGGTTCTTGAAGTGCTTAAAAGTTTTTTAATTTTATTCTTAAAAATGCGTACAATTCCTTTATCTTTCATTTTAAGATTTTTCATTATTTCTATCAATTTCATTATAAAATTACCATTTTTTATATCATCAAATGTTTTAAAACGTGTCTGTGACTCTTAGAGACTCTTAATACTTACTTATTGATTGTTTTACTGCAGTCAAAACAATGTCTAATGCGCTAATAGAGAAAAGCTACAATTTTGCACAAAATACATAATTTTTATAAATCAACTGAAGTTTTTAATTTCTTTTACTTATTCTTGCAGACCACCTTTAAGCTTTCCTAATAACAGTACTTCAAAAATTGAAATTTCTCTTTTTATTATCTCTATTATATAGCAAAACCAGTTGAATACAAGTCCATAATATGGACATATGGACATGAAATAAAATTACGTTAAAAATACATTTGCAATATACTGTATTGTGACAGTACAAATTGTTGAAATGTTAATTACGGATTTTTCATACATTGAAAAATAATTATTTATACTTTTACAGAAAATGTGTACCATACTTAACATAATTCAATTAATAATATAATTGATTTTTCAATTTTTTTAATTTACTATTGTATTGATATTTGAAACGAATATACAAAAATAATAATTTTTTGATAAGAAATATGTTATTGAAATACATTAAGTTATCAATGCGTTAAAATAATATTTAATAAGATGTTTCAAATTACTTTATGTTATCAGACGTTGACTAATTAATTAATAATTAAATGTTGGTTACTTTTTCCAGCATATAATATATTTTATAAATAACTCGAAAATGAAAAACAAAGGCTAATCAACCATTTTGTAATATAGTGCACTTGTTATTGTAGATTTTTTTTATCATAAACTATTGTTAACTATTTGGCGCGCTGCCCCACTCTCTCTCTTACCAGGTGGACCTCTGCTCGAAGAAGTTAGACCGAGCGGAACAGTTAATCGGTGGGCTGGGCGGTGAGAAGGATCGATGGAGTGATGCAGCGGCTCGGCTGGGTGCGATGTACATCAACCTGACCGGAGATGTTCTCGCGTCGAGTGGAGTAGTGGCCTATCTGGGCGCCTTTACCTCGGCCTTCCGACACGACCAGGCCAAGGACTGGCTGGCGAAGATCCATGGCCAGAATATCCCCTGTTCGGACAAGTTCTCCCTGCTGGCCACGCTGGGTGACCCGGTGGAGATTAGGGCCTGGAATATATTCGGTCTGCCCACAGATGACTTCTCCATTGAGAACGGAATTATTATCAGGTAATGCGCGCGTGTGCCTCTTTCTTTAGACATTTCTATATTTCAGTATTGCTATTCTATAGTCAACCGTGATAATTGTATTTCTCCTACGTAGGTCAATTATTGATTAAATTAATTTACGTGTAAAATTCTTTAGCCGAACAATTATTTAGATCATAACAAATTTAACTCCTTGAATGTTTTATTGTGAAAAATATTATATCCCACATCTCATTTTATCTGTCCTATATTTTTTATTTTAACATATAACAAAAACCAGTTAAACTATTTAATACCATACAAACCGACACTGTTGTAATCAATAATATTTAATATTATGGAATTGGTTTTCGCCTTTGTTCGCATCAAACATGACAATATATTTTATCTATGTTATGTTTTGGTAATTTTATGTTATACTGATATTATTTGTTATATATAAAGCGTTGTTATATTGTCTAAACCATCTTTCTGTGTAGCAATTTCGCGTCAGCTTCGCTTTAGGAAAGGATATAATCAATTTAGTGTCAAAATATATATTGACACCTTTTCACTATACCGACCATTAAATTGTATAATATATAATTTGAATATCATTGTTCTCATTTCCAGTAACGCTCGTCGTTGGCCTCTAATGATTGATCCACAAGGTCAGGCCAACAAATGGATCAAGAACATGGAAAAGAAGAACAATCTCCAGATTGTCAAACAGTCGGACTCAGACTTTGTACGAACCCTGGAGAATTGCATCCAGTTCGGCACACCGGTCTTAATGGAGAACATCGGAGAAGAGATTGACCCGATGTTGGAGCCTCTGCTGCTCAAGCAGACCTTCAAACAGGGCGGTTCCATCTGCATCAAACTGGGCGACTCAACGATCGAATACTCCTTCGATTTCCGCTTTTACATGACCACGAAGCTGCGCAACCCACATTACCTGCCCGAGACTGCGGTGAAGGTGACCCTGCTCAACTTCATGATCACAATGGAGGGTCTACAGGACCAGTTGTTGGGCATTGTGGTGGCAAGAGAGCGGCCCGAATTGGAGGAGGACAAGAATAAGCTGATTATGCAGAGCGCCGCCAATAAGAAGAAGTTGAAGGAGCTCGAGGACGACATTTTAGGCGTTTTATCAGCCTCTGAGGGTAACATTCTAGAGGATGAGAGCGCTATCAAGACTCTGAATGCATCCAAGGAGTTGTCCAATGAGATCACGGAAAAGCAGGCCTACTTTGAGGAAACAGAGAAGAAAATTGATGAAACTCGAGCCGGATACGTGCCCATTGCTGTCCACTCGACAATCCTATTTTTCACCATTGCCGATCTCGCCAACATTGACCCTATGTATCAGTACTCGCTCACGTGGTTCATCAACCTCTTCAACATGGCCATCGACAACTCGGAGAAGTCTGATGTTCTGCAGACACGGCTGGACAACCTGCGCAATTACTTCACTTTCTCGCTCTACTGCAACGTGTGTCGATCCCTCTTCGAGAAAGACAAGCTGCTCTTCTCCTTTATTCTTTGCGTCAACCTGCTCAAGCACGAGAAACTGGTGAGCGAGGACGACTGGCGCTTCCTTTTAACTGGCGGTGTTGGCCTAGATAATCCCCATGGCAACCCAACGGCATGGCTGCCGCCCAAGTCGTGGGACGAAATCTGCCGACTAAGCGATATTGGCCGATTTAACGGCATTCGGCAGAAGTTTATGTCACAGAAGGACTCTTGGAAGGTTATTTTCGACAGTCTTTCGCCGCAATCGGAAAAGCTACCTCCGGAGTGGGCCCACCTCGATTCCTTTGCGAAGATGTGTATTGTGCGCTGTATTCGACCCGACAAAGTCATTCCCTGTATTCAGGACTTCGTGTCTGAAAAACTGGGCAAGAAGTACATCGAGCCTCCACCGTTCGACCTGCCCGGTTCGTTCAATGACAGCAATTGTACCTCCTCATTGCTTTTCATTCTCTCACCTGGGTCCGACCCCATGGCTGCCCTGCTGAAGTTCGCGGACGATCAGGGTTTCGGTGGGTCCAAGTTTGACTCTCTCTCGCTGGGTCAGGGCCAGGGACCAATCGCTATCAAGTTGATTGAACGTGGCGTCAAGGAGGGCACCTGGGTGCTGCTTCAGAACTGTCACTTGGCGCCCAGCTGGATGCCGACACTGGAGAAAACGGTGGAAGAGTTCAATCCGGAGACGATTCATCCCGACTTCCGACTCTGGCTAACCAGTTATCCCAGCAAGGACTTCCCCGTCTCGATCCTGCAGAACGGAGTCAAGATGACTAACGAGCCGCCGAAGGGAATCCGATTCAACGTCTGGCGATCTTATCTCAGTGATCCGATATCGGATCCGGAGTTCTTTGGAAGTGCCAGTAATATGCCTGCTTTCAAGAAGATGCTTTTTGGGCTGTGTTTTTTCCATGCTATGGTTCAGGAACGACGTAAATTTGGCCCTCTTGGTTGGAACATTTCGTACGAATTCAATGAGACGGATCTTCGTATCTCAGTGCAACAACTGCTCATGTTTATCAACCAGTATGAGGTAAGTTAAATTATTGTTTTATTAAAAAATTATCATAAGATTATTAGACTGTATGTTTAAATAGATAGATATATCATTTATAATATTAATTATAGTTATGAATTTTTCAGGTTTCTTTGTTCTTTTTCTTATTAATATTGGTAATGGTGTATGATTGCCGATGAAACTAATTTATTTAAGCAATTCTTAACACATCTTTTTTTTAAAAATAATTCATTACTATAATTAATTTTATTACAGACTTAGAAGGTTATGGAAACTATAAATATCAATACTAATATAATGTTATACTTATTTAACTAACGTTTTTGTTGAAATTATTGTAGGATGTATATATCATAATTTATAAATAATTCAGCATATATAATACAAGAATAAAAATGATCACGCAAGTTTTGCTATAGTGGCTATTATTGGTGAATTTTATAATTTTTAATTTATTATTTTAAGACATATATTATCATTGGGTAAAGTGATTACTTCTCTGAATATTGTACTATTTCTATTATCTTTGTTTATCAAATCTATATAATTTATTCACACCTATCTCTAGCAACTGAACTATCTCGATTTAATAATTCTTTTTCGTGAGTTAATTAAAAATCTGTTAAGAAAAAATATTTTATCTTTTAATAAGCCTAAAATATAGCGAGCAAACTCTTTGAATATAATTGTGTTTACATGGTCAGCAAAGCTTGGCTGGACTGTTCTGGACAGTAAACACCCTCCCTACAACCTCCACCACCACTCCTTCTCCCTATCACATGCCCCCTCCCCTCCCCCGTGATCAGGACATCCAATATGTGGCGCTCCAGTATCTGACCGGGGAGTGCAACTACGGCGGGCGTGTCACAGATGACTGGGATCGGCGTACACTGATCACGCTGCTCAACAAGTTCTTCTGTCCCTCCATCCTCGACGACGAATACAAGTTCGACTCTGCCGGGATCTTCTATGCGCCCAAGGAGACCGATGTGAGTCACTTAGTTGGGCATCATTTGTTGTGATACATTTTATACATAATGTTGGTTTACAGCACACTAGTCCGGTATTCCATTATTTAATGTAATACGCAGTATATAATATAAGACATTGACAGCAATTTTTGTGTATACTTACGCCTTTGTATTCATTTGGGGAGGGTACGTGTTAAACCTCTCTGAAACCATCCGAAAAATCAATATATTAAATTGTTTGTCAAAGGGATAAAGATACGTGGTAATAGTAAAATCGTAAAAAACGAGTCCGGGGGGG
>JAUZND010014429.1:16471-27728 GCA_034780555.1 Coelogynopora nodosa | reverse complement strand
TTGACCATAAGTGTTCTGAATCCTCGCTCGTGCTGCTTGTGCTGCAGCCGGAGTAGCCTTTTTAACATCAACCTATATAAACATTAAAAAAATACATTATATTATATAAAATTAACGGTAGACGTAGTTTACAGATATTTATGATAAATAATTTATCTATTTCATAAATATAAACCCCTCTACTCGTCCAACACGTTGTCCTATAAAAATACCTCTTTTCCCGCAATCATTTGTCTCATAGTAGCACATGCCGAATCACATGCATCCTCTGAATCAAAAGTAACGAAACAAAAATTTCTTCGGGAATTTCGAATTTTGTCATAAGGGAGATCCACCTGTTCAACCTAAAAAACAAATATTTTGATAAAAATACATCAAATTTACAATTTTATTTATATTTTACCTTTCCAAAGTTTTGAAAATATGATCGAATAGCTGCTTCTTCCACATTACCATCAATACCCCCCACAAAAATCTTCCTACACACACCCTTTCCTCCATTCACCATGGCCCTCTTTGGGTCGATTGCCTTTCCATTCAACGAATGAGATCTCTCTGCTACAGCCTTTTCAGCAGACTCTGCTTCTTCAAAAAACACAAACCCGAAACCTCTAGGTCTACCGGTAGCAGGATCGGATTTAACGGACGCTTCTTCGACCTTTCCGTATTTTGAAAAGTAACTTTTCAAATCCTCAACTGTAGTTTCCCAGCTTAAACCGCCAACAAACAGCTTTCTAAAAAAGACATTTTTAAAATAAATAAATATTTTAAAATTTCTCAAAAATTACCTTTTGTCGGCTTCACTCGTCGCATTGCCGTTAGTATTGTAATTATTGTTGCTCGAATGTTGGGTAGTAAATGACATTATGTGCTGTGTTCAATTAGTAGAAAAATAAATAGTTTTTACTGAAATTAACTCTAACTATCTAGTATAGATAAAATAAGTAATCATAAATTTACAAATTAACAAACTGAAATTTTCAAATTAGACGACGACAGTATTGCCTGATTTTACAAAGTTTAATTGTCTCTATGGTGTTTTTGTAGCTTACGTCAATAACATTGATTGTGTAGCTCAAATTGTAGTAAATAAATAAATATTGCTAGTGAAATTGGAAATAACTGAAATATATAAGCTGCATTATGCACTCGGCTAGTAAATTTGTAAATTCATGTCGTTTCGCATGAGACTATATAAATTTATACACGGGGATGTCTTGGAAAATGAAACATTTATAAATATTAACATTGTTTTATAGGTATATATATATTTATTTTATAAAGAATCTAAAGATTATAATTTTGATTATTTCCCAAGGTGAAATAAATTTAAACGTGTAAAATTTTATCTTTATAAATTTAATATGCTCTAATGATCGTGATTATTTAATATCTATCGATTATAATAAAATAATAAAATAGAGGAAATCATCTAGAAAGAGATTCAGAGTCTGAATTTCAGAGGATAAGAAATTATTATGCATTCGAATAAACTGCAATTTATTGACAAATTCACGTGCATTTTTTAAGAAATTTATAAACAAAATTGTCTGGGTTAAATGTATAATTTAAATTAAAGTTTATTCATCTCTTGTAAATCAATTTTCAACAAAGCATAAACGGAATATCAATGTTTTTTTCTCCAGTTCCAACATAAATAGATCCATAATTTGTCGTCTCTGGAACATGGTAAAATACGAATCCCAGCCAAAGCAGACTGCGCAAAACAACAAAATCTGTTTGATTTTGTAGCATGTTCCATGTTCCCGATATTTTGTCCATGGATATAGAATCCATAAAATCGACTATAGGGTTGAGTCGCGATTTTTCAATAATGGACATGCTTTTTATATTTTCAGATTCACGAAAATGGTAATAAGATTTAATTTTTTGAGCGTCTGAGGCCTCGAGTCCTTGGAAGGTTCTATTTTTCACAACTTTTCCTTTTGCGTCTTTTACAAAAGCTTTGAAGGGGACAATTTTGGTGTAAAAGCTTATGTCAGCTATTATGGTGGAAAGTCGTTCTTCTTCCTTTATCATAATCTAAAATTATTAATTAAAAATTACTAAATTTTCATTTCTAAATTAAAAAATTTGCTTTAAAATTTTTACAATTTGCTCCTGTTCCACGACTTCATCTCCATTGACAGTCTTTACAATCTCGACAATTTCGTACTCATTTGTGGGGTCTCCTGTGAAGCGCCCTTTAACTTTTCTCGACTTTACTTTGTTTTCTTCTACTACATCAGTCAATAGTCCCCATGTGACACAGTCTTTGCTGGATTATTTATTAAAATGAATAATTTTTGAAAATTTATATATTTTTACCTGTAAAAAATCTTTGTACTGAATAAGTCACTATTCAAACTCCCTTCAGCAATGTAATAATCATCTTTAGTTCCATTAATGATTCCCCAAAGAGCAATATTGTCAAATTTGTTATTTTTTTTTAAAATCAACAAACTAGTTTGCAATGAAGATTTTTTTTCAGTGCTAATTACGACACCCGCGGTTCCAAATTTGTTTACGTTTTCGCTAATCTTTTCTACAAACATTTTATGCAATTTTTTATAATTTTTTTTTATTGTGTAAAAATTTTTGAAATGAATGTTTTGTTTTGTTTCTACGTTCTTGTGTTGTTGTTTGTGCGATTTTAATTTTTGATACAAATTTGATTATAATTATAATTATTTCGATAAATATATATTATAATTTATAATATAATCTTAAATTTTTTTTAAATCTAAACGTTTTTAAAAAATTTTTTGAACATTTTTTATATTAAACTTTACAGTTCTATAAACGTTCAAACACCAACTTGACTAATCTATAATATTACCTTGCGTACAACTGTTCACAGGTTAGCGACATGCTCTGCAAATTTTGTATAATTTGATTGTATAATTTCTCTCATTACACATTAACATTAATCCAACAAAATACCCATACCCAAGAGTACAATTGGCTCATTTCCTCGTTGTAACCAACCTGTATATTTGAAATTTTCTGTTTATACAAATAATATGTAACACGTTATTATGTAGACGTTATTATATGTAGATTAGCTTATAAAATTTATAATATAATATAATACTCGTAGTGGAATCAAAATGATTTTTAAAATTAAAAAGAACGTGAACTAATTTTTTGCAATCTTAAATATTTATTTGCATTTACAAAATTACGTGGATTTCATAGTGTGAAAAAACAAATATAGTAATTTTTAAATTGGTTTTAAAAGTTATTATTTTAATTAATTTAATTAATTAATTTAATTGATGTATTTTTCATTTTTAAACATTTTTTTATAGTAAAACCAAATGGACATGCAAATGTATAAACTTGCATGCCAATATATTCTTATTGGAGGCTTTTTAGTTTTAAATTGTGTGTCTTTATTTTTTCAAATATTATCTTCATGTCTTTCAAGTTGGTCTTTATCTATTCATGGAAATGTTTCTTATAGAGAGGCAATGAACAATTGGTATAATAAAGACATGATTTTTACGATGAAAAAGTACGGCATTTGGAAATATTGCAGTTTACCTAAAAACTCGGATCCAGTTTGTTCTCATTATTTTTTCGTCATTTACGATAGTAATTTATTATATTTTTTATTAATTAAAATAATGGTAAAATGTTTGTTTTTTTAAATAAAATATTTTATGAAATAAATTATCAAATTTATGTGGCTAAAATGAAAATATTCTAATAAAAAGTGAGAATTCACGAAATAAAGAAATAAATTGAAACTTTCTCAATATAAATGATACAATTTATTTAAAATTGAAAATATTTTATTAAAAAGTGAAGAAATATTATAACTGATAAAATGTGTTTAAAGTTGAAAATATTCTAGTAAAAAGTAAAAATTTCACTAAATAAAGAAATAAATTGAAACTTTCACAATATAAGTGATATAATGTGTTTAAAATGGAAAATATTCGATTGAAAACATTTTGTTAAAAAGTGAAGAATTCATGAAATAAAGCATTTATAAATTTAGTTGAATTATAAAAGTTATAACTTTGAATATAAATTTCTAGACTGGCTACAATACGTACAATTTGCTACTATAGCCGCCCCCTCTCTCCTTATAGCAGCAGTGTCATATTGGATCTATCATAAAACGACAACAAAAATTATAAACTCGAAAAGCTACTACCTGTACACGGCATTAATAATGTCTGCAAGCAGTTTTCTCTCCCTGTCCGTAGTAATAGTATACGCTTCTCGATACACTACCAGCATCCAGAACGTTTCTCAAGTCTCGGTTTTTGAAAACATTCAATACAACTCTTCTCAGTCTGTCTATACAAAACTCTCAACAGCATTTGGTTTGTATGCGTTTAGTACCTTTTGTTCCATTACTGCAACATGTTTACTATACGCTAGCTATTTTTTCTCCAACAAGCTTGTTAAATCGAGTCAACCAAGTCTTATAGTTTACAAATGAAAAAATAAACTTTACGATAAATATGATATATAATTTCAAAATTTTTAAAATAATTTTAATTGAAATTATATAAATTATATAAATATAAATAATTATAATTTATTTATAATTTGAGAAATGGACAAAAACTACTGAGTAATAGGTATATTAATGAGGTTTTTATTTTCTAAAACAAAAAAAATTATTTAAATTTATATTTAAAAAAAAATTGATACCCGTGTCTTTCAAAATAATTGATTCTGTTGGGGAAAATTTATGATCAAACTTGGGCAATTTAATTTCACCTTTTGCAAATTGAACGTTTAAATCAGAGGGTAAAAATGAAGCGATTACAATAGCTATAAGTACCATTAAAGCACCAAACATGAAAGGTGGGCCAGGAAGTAGGCGCTAAAAATAATTAAAATGTTTTTAAAAATTAAAAAATACTTCTTCTGTTACACTAGTCGAATTATCTGATCCTATATCCAACTTTTTTGGAATTTGAGCATGCTCAATATCAATACTGAAAATGTAAAAAATAAACCCGAAAAAAGCCGGCCCAACTCCCATACACAAACTCCTCATACCCGTTATAACGCCTTGAAAAACTCCCTGATTTTCAGCATTCGAATGGAGTGATGTAAAGTAACTTATTGCTGGGTAAGATATATTTCCTAAAGCGGCAATAACGCCTCCAATCCAAATTAATCTATACGAAAAATTTATAATTCATAATTAAAAAATTAAAATTAAAAATCTAAAATATATAATTTTTTATACATGGTTCTCGTTGATAAAGCATAGACACATAGCTGAATAAACTGGAAACACAAACCAATCATTATAGATACTTTCACACCGAATTTTTTAATCAAGTAACGTAAAAATATTGTCTATAAAAAATAAAAATTATGATAATTAGATTCGGATGAACAAATTTTCATTTTCAATTACAATTAAACTTTTACTTGATCACTTTTTTTTTTAAATGAAAAAAGTCACACTCTTATTAAATATTTACCTGACTAATAACTGAAAATGTCCCAACTGCACCTATAAAAAATGCTACTTGATCCAGAGGAAATTTAATAATCATGTGCAAGTAGACAAAAAGGCTAGAATATTGGCCCGCTTCGGGTAAATATGAAAATATTACAGTCAAAGACAAAAGCATCAACATGTGATCCGATGCGGCTCTTCGTAAAACCTAAATTAAATTAATTAATTTATTTTATTTTAAAAAATAATAACTCCAAATATGTGAATTTCTGGTGATTTCCTATATATCATACTGTCATTTGATCTAGGTTTAAGAGATTCTGGTACCACAAAAATTATAAAGAGAATGTCGACAAAAAAAACTAAAATAGCAAATTTTATGGTCGTCTCATCTCCGTAAAAGTGGGAGCAATAAGTTCCGATAATGGGGCTTGTAATAAGCGAAGCTGCAAAAGTTGCAGAGACCTACATATTTATTATAATTATTTATAAAAAAATAAAAAAATAAAAAAATAAAAAAATAAAAAAATAAAAAAATAAAAAAATATAAATGAATAGTTAAAAATTATAATTATTAGTGTTCTTTTTTACCACTCCATAAGCCCAACTTCTCGATATACTGTTGGTAATATCCGCAACATATGCAAAAACGATACTAAAGGTCACTGAGAAAAATCCAGTGAGACTTATCGCGATAAAGAACAAACTAAAAATTAAAAAATTAAATACATTACATTTTAAATTTTATTTAAAATAATATAGTTATTTATCAGTTTCATAATTCCAAATTACACATCATTTATGAGCAAAAGAGGAATAGGTAAACATGTAAAAAGAACTGTAATAATCAAAAATATCTTCCTGCCCCATACATCTGATAAACCACCTACAATTGGAGCAAATATAAATGAAAGCAACCCTTTTATTCCGTAAACAATTCCATTTACGAGAAACGTTTGGTCGTGAAATGAAGATTGTAAGCGCTGTAATTTTACATATAGATAATCTTCATTTTTTAGACAATTTTAAACATATTTGATCATTTATTTCGTGAAATTATTATTTATTGAAATTATTTATTGAAATGAAAATTTACTAACAATTTAAAATAATTACTTCAATGCCTATATTTGTCAATAAACCCCAAGCGAAATACTCGAGAAAAATAATAGTGGCAGCATGCCACACTGTAGGTCTGAAACAAGAATTCTAAAAAATATATGCTATTAAATTATATTACAAACTTATTATAAAAAGTTACCCTCATCCAGATTCGTCTCAACATGCCAATTTAAGAGGTTTTGTAAAATATATTTAGATAATAAACAATTCGAAGAGTTTTATAAAGTTGTACTATCTACGACTCAAAAATATGCAGTTGTCGACATTTAATAAGTATATAGCGTATTATCAATACGTTACACGTGTATTGTTTCGTATAAAAAAACTATATAGTAAAAAACAAACGGAAAAACTTTTAAAATGAAAGAAGATTTTTATATTGTTGTTGTCGTGGCGATAAATATCAAGTTTTAAAAAACTTTATTAAATGATCAAATATGCTTAAAATTGAAAATATTTTAATAAAAAGTATAAATTTCACGAAATAAATGATAGAATGTGTTTAAAATTGAAAATATTTTAATAAAAAGTATAAATTTCACGAAATAAATGATAGAATTTGTTTAAAATTGAAAATATTTTAATAAAAGGTATAAATTTCACGAAATAAATGATCAAATGTTTCAGCAATAATTATTTACAATTTGAAACATTTTTTAATATATTTAAAACTAGCTTTCCAAATTAAACATTAAATCAAATATTCATGCTACTATTTTAGTGACTTTGTTGAAATCTCGGATTAATATATAATTATAAATCATTCTTATTTTCTTTAAAAGAAGCACATAAAAATGATTAGAAGGCTAGTTGAACCTCTAAACCTCCTAGGCCATAACGACAAATATCCATGTAATGATCCATTCAACTACAATGCCAAAAGTATAGTATACTGTAATCTAATAAGAAGAGTTTCTTCTCTTTGCTTTCACGTCCATGATGGTAAGAAATAATTTCAATTTTTTATATACATGATATTTTTTCATAGTATTTATGGAATTGATGGAACAAGTGGACGAATCTTTCGAAAGAATAAAAAAAATAAACGTGAGGATTCAAAAATGGAATATGAATTTTACAGCTATCAAGAAAAGGAGATTGAAGCAGCTAGAAACAAGTGAGACTTGATGAAAAAAACTTTTTTTATTTATTTTATTATCAAAAATTAGTATATAAAATTTAGTATCCATTTATAACTCTATACCACCACCCTACATCTCAATAATGTATACAAATTTCATAAATGACCCAATGTTTTGTTCCGAAAGACGAAAAACTTGGATAAAAACAAGCTACTCAAAATGCTGGAAAATTCCATATTATGATGGACTTGATAAATATAGAAATGATGGTTTGAAATCTAAAACTCAGTTTTACTGTGCTGATAATGTTGTGAATATAAACGACGGTTTAAATATTTTTGGCGCACACAAAGTAATTAATTTTTTAAAAATAAATTGTTAAATTTTATTCTAAAATTTAGAGTAAGACACTAAAAACAAATTCTGGAATAACGGGGAAGAAAATGAATGAAATTGATGATATATTTTGCAAATTTAAAGATAAAAAGATTCAAAATAAAAAATTTATTATTTAAAACAACAATATAATAGAAAAATAATGTTTCCATAGATTTCAAATAAAAGTTTATTTCTGAAACATTATAAATTGACTTCACCGATAAAAATTATAAATTACAAATTTTATAATAATTTTGACAAACTTTGCAAATTAAAATATATAATGGACCGATTATACTGTACACAACGAAATAAGGTTAATAAAAGGTCTATTGAAACAGCAACTTCAATAATACAGGTAAAATATCTTGGAATTTTTATATTAACATTTAATTATTTTTATAATTTTACAATTTAGAATGTTACCGAAAAAAATGTTCTTGATGCTTATGAAAATTATTTGAACCACAATGATACCAAGTTATTTTTTTATTTTTTTATAAAAGTTATTGTAAAATCTACATTTGCACGGAAATATATTTGAATTTCAAATTGAAAAAATATTATATCGCGAGATTTCAAACAAAAATTTAAGTCAAAAAATATTTTCATCTAAAACTTACCTTAATACGTGTAGCATGATAAAGATAACATATTCTGAAATTTCTGAGTATTATAGAATAGAGGTTTTATATATACAGCGTTTTTGCCTCAATTTCTAAAATATCTCTAAATTTTTAAATATTACTATAATTCTGAAATTTTTGCTTTAAATACAATTTTTTACAGTTTATTGCAAAAAGTGATCAATTTCGATCATTTAAAATTTTATATTAGCAGTTTTTTTATTTATGGTAAGGCTATATTATTGAAAGTTAATATTTTTTTGAGCCAAAATGCATATTATTTTGGAGATGAAAATTGAAAAGTATAAAAATAAAGTTTTAAAATTTAAAATTTAGTGATGAATTGAAACTTAACAGATCATCCCATGTACAATATCTTTTGGAATGTACTGAGTCACTTAATAAAGGATATGAAGTGAGTATTGATATTTTTAAAATGTTTTATTTTTTGAGTTTTCAGAACCTTCATTCTAATCAGACGTGGATTTGTTATTGGATAATTCACAGTCTAAATTTACTCGGACACGAAATGGACGAAAAATTGAAACTAGAGTTGATAAATTTATATTTTTAATTTTTAAATTATTTAAATCTGTACAGATTTGTTGTGCGAATAAACTCTTGTAAATGTCCAGAAGGTGGATATTCTGGTTCTCCCGATACCTTACCCCATTTGGCTTCTACTTATGCTGCGGTAAATGCACTAACTTCGCTGTGCTGTCCTCAAGCTTTGAAAAGTATAGATCGAGAAAATATAAAGAATTTTATCCAAAGATGTAAACATGAAAATGGCTCTTTTAAAATGTACGTTAATGGGGAAACTGACTCGAGGTTTTTAATTAATAATTATTATTAATTAATTTATACTATTTTTGGATTTCAGAGCCAGCTACTGTGCTATATCCGTGGCTATTCTTTTACAATTGGATTGTAACAATACTTTTGATTCTAAAGTGGTTAAGTGGATTGTAGAGTATACTTGAGGCATTTATTTTTATGTAATTTTACTTAAGATGTCAGACATATGAAGGTGGATTTGCTGGAGTTTCCAGAGGTATAGCTCATGGAGGATACACATTCTGTTCTTTATCTGCTCTTACATTATTAGAAAGTGCAGACAAATGCAATCTTGACGTGTTGATGGTTTTTTAATTTCAAACAAAACTTCAAAAGTTTTAAATTATGTATTAGAAATGGGCAGCGTTTAAGCAAACGACTACAGAAGGAGGGTTTTGTGGAAGGACAAACAAGTTGGTAGATTCTTGTTATTCGTTTTGGCAAGGATCTATTTTCATGATCATACAGCGGTTTTTAGACACTGATAACTTGAACCAACAATGTCTAATGGATGCAGGTAGATTATATAAATATATATTTACAAAATTTTTTAGTGGCTCTGAGACAATTTTTGTTGTGTTGTTGTCAAGATTCACGTGGTGGATTTAAAGACGTGCCTAAAAAGTTTTATAAAAATATTTAAATAAAAATAATATGCCTTTATAAAATAGGAATGCCGATTTACATCACACCTGTTATGCTCTTTCTGGACTGTCTATTGCACAATCTTTAATGGGATCAAATGACAACTTGCAATCGAATGTGGTAAAATTATTATTTTTTAGGAAAATATTAGTGTTGTCCAAAAATTTTGTATACTAGATTTTATATGTAAAAAGGCTAGTTTTACACCAGTAACAACAATCAAATAAATATAAATTTGTTAATTTCTCAAAAATACATTTTAGGATATTCAGTTTATATTATAAAATTCAAAAATTGTGCGTATTTTACAGTTATAAATTATAATATAACAAAAATGTTATTTTTTACAGCGACGAGTAATTACCAAGTTAGTAATACCGTTTTGTATACATTATTCCATATTACTTCAAATAACTACAGAATGACGTAAAACTGAAAATTGTTTACAAAATTAAAAAAAACATTAGAAAATTACGAAAATTAAAAAAAAATAATTATAATTTATAAATGAATTTTATAAAACAATTTTATTAGATATTTTCGCGGTATTTGTTATAAACAAGACAATCTTCTCATTCTGGGCTCCATTTTATTTAGTTCTAATCCTACTACAGTGTAGTAATTACTAACTGCACTAAACAGATTCTTTTTATCATCGAATGAGTTTCTTAAAATGGTTTTTTTTTATTTCTTAGCACAACTCAAGATTCGTTCTTTCACTCAGAACATGGTATTAATACATTGTAGAAGAATTGGTTACATGTAAAAACTATAGTTTTATTTTAAATCACACAAAAATAGTATAAAAAAATTGTAACATTAATGTAAATAATATATTATTTACATTATTATGTAGTATATTTTAGTGTTTTTGTCCCTATAATAATTTAATGTGCTTTATTAAAATTGTAACAAAAAACCTATCGACTGGAAAAAATGTTTCTTCATGATTTTTTACTAATTTATCAGATGGCCCTTGCCAGTAATCATAAAAGTTTCAAAAAAGCATTCATAATGGGCATATCATCATTTTAATTATTTATCTCGTAATTAATCAGATGGCCCTTGCCAGTAATCATAAAAGTTTCAAAAAAGCATTCATAATGGGCATATCATCATTTTAATTATTT
>JAUZND010014429.1:0-16371 GCA_034780555.1 Coelogynopora nodosa | reverse complement strand
ATCTCGTAATTAATCAGATGGCCCTTGCCAGTAATCATAAAAGTTTCAAAAAAGCATTCATAATGGGCACTATCATCATTTTAATTAATTGATTATTTAGAAAGACATAAACGAACTCCACAATATTACGAACGATGCTTACATTTACACAATGAAACACTTGTTAAACTAACAATAAAATTTACAATATTTACAAAAAAAAAACTGTTATTCGCTGCACGAACTATTATTTCCAGTATTTTCAACAACGTCGATAGAACTGTAGTCTTGATTAGGTGCACTATCAAAAGACTTTGAGGGTAGATTAAGTTGAGATTCAAGGTATTTCACTGCATAAAACTTGTAAATAAAAAAATAAAAATTACCTCTTTTATACATGTTGGAATTTTCCTTTTCAATGATATCCGACTCTCTTTTGTACGTGTTGATTTTTTTGGTCATGTGTTTAATGTAATTTGTAGCATGTGTCAACACTTGAGCTCTCGACATCTTGAAAAACTTGAAATATTTTTAGACAAAATTAACCGTCCTCGAGAGCCGCTCCACCTCCCATGAAAAATATTTAAAATTATTACCTTTTCGTGTGCCAACGGTGGAATAATTGTGCGCAATGTCGAAAAACTCTCTTTTATGTGGTCTCTTCTTTTTCGTTCCAAAGCATTGTGATGTGCTCGTTTATCATCCTGATGTAATTAACTTTAAATTGAATTTAAAAATTAAAAAACCTCTTCCGTGCAAAACTTTTTCGAATGCATGCGTTTTTTCGTCATTTAAAATTGAATATCGCCCAATAAACTATAAATTCATTCACTTATCAACTTGAACGTGTCTCGTAAACTTTAGTTTGTTTGGTAATCTTTACTTAAAAATCTTGTTAAAAAATTAAATCAATTGTAAACATTAACATTTTTGACAATAAAGTTTCTTAATTTGATCAACTTTACGTTTTAAAGTGATAATCGCTATGGTGTTGTAAAATGCGCCTAATTTGATAGATAAAACAGGAAAGCATCATTTTTTATCCATAGATATCTAGATTTAAAAACATTACATTGAGGATACATATTTATTTTTTTCATTTAAAAAATATCAAATAATGTCTTATTTGAAATGTGTCAAATTACTCAAAAGGGACTTTAATCTTAAACCGATAATGAACGATTCAAACGGACAAACAATTTGTGTGAAATTGACGTACAAGATATTTTCCAACCTCTCACAATGTCTCGTTTTTTCCAACCTCGATTCTGATCCCTCACAAAAAAGCGAACTTGAGGCAGAGGAAAAAATTTCCGATTTCGTCGAAACTGTCTATTTTTGTCAATTTAACCATTGGGGTTCCAAGTTTATCAACATTTTTCTTGGTCAGTTTTGTAAAATTGTAACAAACGCCAATTTCCAAACGTGCATCTTTTCTGAAAAAAATGATTTTGAAGTCTCTATAATTAAACACTTGAAAACGATTGAATCTGACGCTGAAAACTTTGAAAAAAGTGTAAATTTATTCACCTTCAATGTACTGCATTTGATTGTTGAATGTAACGAAATTTTAATGCTGGGATCATGCCCCAACTCTATAAATGTTTTTTTCGAATCCATGTTGATTATTTTGGACCTTTTTTCAACAATGTGTAAAAAAGAGACTTTGAAATTTATTTATCATTTATTGGGAAATCAAGAAAAAATAAAATCGGTACTCTTATCGCGCCACAATATGAACCAATTTCAAAATTTTTTGATAATTTTGCAACACGAGCAATTTATGCAAGATTTTGAGCTATTTTGCGTCATTGTAAGGTTGGTGTCGATACTATTCTGCAACCGTCATGTAAAAAAGGATACATGTAAAATTTTATTTGACAAGACTGCAAGCAGCATTGTAAATGTTTTTGAAACACGTAAAGTCTTGCAAGAGCTTGATTTGGCATATTTTTTGGACATTATGGAAAATTTTTATAAAATTATGAAAACTCTTATTCTACAAAATGACAAATTTGACAAACAAATCCTTACATGTGTGGAGAAAGTTGTGCTTTTTTTATTAGAAACCATGTCTAATTTTAAATTTTCCTTTTACTCAATATCAAATGACTTGTTTCAACTTTTTGAAAAATTTGGCCAAATTGGAAACGTATGTTTAAAATTTAAAGATTTCGTTTTTAGAGAAGCGACCAACGTTTTTTACAAGAAAAATGCTACTGTAAATGATTTAAATTATTACACCTTTATAGAAAGTGATTCCAAAAATATTTTTTCAATTTTAAAAATATTAATAAAGTGTGAAATGTGTCTCGAAAGCATTGAACCAAACTTGCTAATGCACAAATTGGAAAATTTGTTGAAAAGTTTAGTCGACTGGCAGAATGTACAAAATTGGGCCATTTTGCAACACACGCGACATAAACTTGTATGGATTTGCTTGAATGTTGTCCATTTGAATCCAATTCTTTTTAATTTAATTGAAAGCGTTTGTTTGGAGCTTTTGGTCCGTTGTTATACTGAAAAATTTCATTCTACAAGATTTAATGATGAAAATGGGACAATTGCTGCCATCTTTAAAAAAAATTTTCAAATTGAATCGTTTGAGTCTTTGCAAATGACAAAATTTTCAATCAATCTGCTGAACCTTTTGGCACTTTCAAAAAATGGAAATTTTCGCTCTCAAGCTATAAAAAATATATTCTCGGCATGTAAAGACGACATTTTGTTTTTAAAAAAGTTTGTCGAAAATTGTGGGAGGTTGTCTAGAAATTTGGACGATTTTTACAAAAATATTCAAATCTTGTTGAAAAATGGACAATTTGATGTTTCAAACGTTGATCTTGGAACCAACGATTCATTTACAATGAAATTGTCTCAATCGTGTAATAAAATTGATACAAAAACGATTCTATTAATGATGGTCCATTTTTTAAAAATGAAAATTTCAATTAATGAATGTAAACACGCGCTAGGATTAATGTGGGAGTTTACACTTGATTTAGCCGGAAAAGGCGACAATTTTAAAAACTGGCCGATAAATATCTGCAATATATTGAGCGATATTGTTGCAAAAATGGGCTGTGATTTTTCTCAAGCGACAATTGAAGCATGTTTGACATTTTCAATAAAATGCGTACTAAAAGAGTCGAAAGATGTTGTTATTTTTTCTCTATCTGAATTTACTTTTCTTCTCCTGTCTGCAAGAGAAAATTTAACATTTTTCAAAAACATTTGCCTCTCCACTTTTCAAAAATGCTCCTTTAAAGATGAAAATATAAAATGCCAAGAATACTTCCGAATGATGAAATTTATCAGTCACGTTTGTTCAACATGTATAAAATTTAAATCACAAGGACAATTTCCCAACAATTTTTCCCGGAAGCTTTTCAAAATTGTTTTACTGTTGATATTTTACGTTACGATATCTTCAGAATCGATAGTCATGGGTCGATCTGCCGATTTTTTCGCTAGTGTAGTTTACAAGAGTGGATTGAAAACTAGGAAAATATTTTGCTTGTACAAGAATGACCTTTCAAAAATAATAGCGCAAAATTTGACCATCAAGATTAACAATGTCGTTAATGAAACTCTTTTTCAAAATAGATCTTGTTGTACTAATGAATCAATATGTAACGGGTGTATAGAGACTTTTAAAAAACTCGTAAAGGATAGATTTGATGCCGTGCTATTGAGTGCATGTCATTGTTTAAAGTTTCAAAAAACGTCCGGATTTAATTTAAAAATTACTCAATACATTATTTCACCTATTTTTACGGGCCTCGATTCCAATTTGTTTTTTCAACAATCCAAAACTGACAATTGTCTTCAGAATTGCCTCGAGGGTATTTTTATCAGTTTATTTGAAAAACCTTTTACTGGTTTAGTAATTAATCACATTGGTCGTGTTTTTTCGCACATTTTTTGTTTTTGTCATGTTGAAAATCACACCAAGTTGATCAAGAGGATTTGTTCTTTGTCTCAGTTGGAAATGAGTTATCTTGTAAAGTGTTATATTCAGAGCATTTGTAATCAGCTTATTCTCTTTTTTGTATCTCCACATTTCGATAGAGTTTATGTAGCGTTCAAAATGCTATTTGTTTTGTTAAATTGCGCTGAAGATGAAGATGATTTTGTGTTTAGTCAGTTTATTTCTCCATATTTGTTAGGTATTTTTAAAAAATAAATAATAAAATTTGAAAATTTGAAAATTGAAATTTATATGTAATTTATTATAGGAATATTATTTCACGTGGAAAACGAAATTGCTCAAGCCATATCAAATCAAGATGAAGAGTTTTTGGACGATATTTTTGGGTGTTTTTTAAAATTATTAGAAATGCTTGATTCAAAAACAATTTCCCTCGCAAAAAGTCACATTTTTAGCATTTTGAGGACTATACAAAAGTGCAAACACGCCATTTTACAAAATGTCACGTTGACAATTTTAAACAAACTAAACGACGAAGAAATGGACCCTATTCTACCCCAGCTATTTTCCATCTTGTATGGAATGTCCAAAATTTATAAATTCAACGATTGCAAGTCTTTTTTGGATCAATTTGTGCAAAAGTTACTCCAAAAGGGAGCATCTGGACATGAAACGGGTAAAAATTTTGAATCTAACCATTATTGTGTATATTTTCATCTAATGCAAGTTTTATTTGGACAATTTATGAATGAAGACGTTTTGAAAAACATAAATAGCGCCTGGATAAATAACTGTACCATAAACAAAATTTTTAAATCCCAAATAGAAAAGGAAAGTTACATTTTTCAATGTCGCTTGATTATACTCGCGGCATACAGTACTTTGGAATATGGTAATGTAGTTCAACGAATTTTGCACGAAATTTGTCATCAAGTAGATGCCAATTATAACATTTTTTATTCCATTGTCATTTCCATGAACATGTCGTCATTTACCCCTTTTATTGATTTGTTTATCCAACTCCCTTTTGCAGTACGCTCTAGAATCGAAATTGAGAACGTTAAGATTTTTTTGAGTAAACTTGTCACTAGTTTGGTGGCGAAAATGTGCCAATCAAACGATGAAAACTTGAAAATTTCTTTTGCTAAATGTCTAGGGTCTCTAGGAGCTGTAGCTAAACATTTTTTGATACCAAGTGATAATTTTTCTTGCCATGCGCCAATGTTGGAAAATCGAATTTCCAATGACGCATTTTGCGATAAAAAATCAACCTGTACAACAAATAACGTTTTCGGACTGGCTCAGCACTCTGCTACACAGAAAAATGTAATTTTGCAAACTGACAATTACCCAAATATCGGTAAATCTCCAACTTTTTTGAATTTTGAAGATTCAAATTTTCACCATAATGTCATTCAAAGGTTAATTAAATGTTTAAAAAGGGTTGAGAGTAATATAGCACACGATTGCATTTCTTATGCAATTCAAGAAATTGTGAAAACTTTTAATCTTTTCGACAAGCGAAGAGAAAATCAAATTACTTATTCTTCGGAAGAAGTAAACGTTATCAGACCTTTAGAAAATTCACGTTACCTGTTAAACGAAGCCATTTATGCATCATTGGTGAAAAATTGCATTACAAAACTGGAAAGTGTACATTTGCAAGTGAACGGAATAGAGGATAGAAACTGTACCGGGAAGGTTGTAGGTTTATTTAATATGGATTTTATTGGACCAGAGTTTACTAATTGGCTGTCTACTTTTGCCATTGTTCTCGTTGAAAAATTGACACTTCCTAGCTTAGTTTCATTTTTTAAACCTCTACGAGGGGCTATAAAGAATGATGACAATTTTGCAAAGTTTATAACGTACTATCTGGTTTATTATTGCATTTTGTACGAAGTTTCGGACGTTGTTGAGTTTTTGGAACGGGAATTGATTGTTGTTTTGTTGTTTAATGTACAAGCCGATTCAGAGCAATTTGCAAAGTTTGATGCCAGTTATAAGGGACCATATCAAAAACATAAATTGTACGTTTTAAAACTGTTTTATAGATTGGAGGTCATGTACAAGTATTATTATGAATATTTACAAAAAGCTAGTTTGGAAGGAGAAAAGTTTTTTCTCAATGTAAACATTTCTTTGGATGAGGCTAGGGATTGTAGAGACAAGTTGACAGGATTTTTGGACAAGATGGAGTTTTCAATATTGGCCAAAAATTATACCAGTTTGGGTGCTTATTGTCATGCTCTATATTACTATGAATTATCAATGCAGAATGCGACTTATAGTAAGATGAACGAGACCATTTTGACCGAATCAAAAGCAGTCTCAACCAATTCCACGGATTTTGTTAAAGATGACGATATTATTATGAAGGATTATGAAAAAGAAATGGAAAAAGGTTCAGATACGTGTAATAGTAGCAAGAGAGATTTGTTTACGAACGATCAATTGGGAATGTTTCACTTTATTTACAAAGGGTATTATATTAATTTTTGAAAAAAACGATACTTTTTGATTTGCTTTGACCTGAAATTAATGACATTGTATTAAATCAGTGACTCTGATTCTCATGATTTTTAAAATTTGTTTGGGTGAATAGTCCGTTTTATTATAGTTAAGGGTTATAAAAAATAACTTTTCGTATTAAATATTGATCATTGACCATTAGGATGTCCACTTTTGGAAAAAATTCGAAATTTAAAAAGTATTTTTGGTATAGCTCCCATTTTACACAGGCAGTTAAATATTTATAAAATATTTTGTATACAAAATTTCTATTCGGTTCTCGATTATAACATCGCCGAACTATGCACCTTATTTTGTTATTTACTATTTTGTTAATTAAATTTAAAACTCCAATTCTTCGAAGATAATATCATTAATTATAATATCACCTACTAAGGGTTTTACGCTGATTCACATACAGTGTTTGTTTTTTTTGTATAGTATACTTTTTGCGATATTGCTAAATTATTATTTTTAAAATTTAGACTATAGTATAACTACCATATAACTCTAACTAGGCAACAATAAAGGTAGACTTTTATTTAATTCAAATTGTAAAATTTATACCTTTCAAATGAAATATAAATTTTATTAGCAATAATGTGAAAATATTTTCGTAAAAAAAAACAAAATTTGATGCTAAACGAAAATGTAGTGAAAATGAGAAAACACAAGAATCTCATGAGTGTCAGCATCACTCATTTAATATGTCATTAATTTGAGGTCAATGCAAATTTCGTACTGAATTGTGTGATTATTTTTTTTTATTTCAAGCATTTTTCTTAAAAATCATCTTATACACAGTTTTATTTTATTTTTGTAAATGTCATTTTTTAGAATGGACGAAACAGACGCAATATTTGGTGTAATATCTTTCCAAAACGTGCTTGACTCGTATAGTAGAGATTCAATGTCTCTCCTAGAAGCAAAAAACATGGACTCTTTCAGTGCCATTTCTTACGACAGAAAAATCTGCAAAGACTTAATTTTTTCCAATGTAATATCCAATAGAAAAAAAACAACTCCTTGTATCGAAAGTGAAGCATTTTTTAGTCAAAAAGTGTCCTTTTCCGAAAAAACTAATGTACCCTCTTTCACCATCGACGAAAAATGCGAGAGACGTATAACGATAGAAAATACGGTAAAAATGTTGTCTAAAATGGATCAAATGCAGCAGTTTTATTCCATTAAAAACATTACAAAATCGTTAATTGAAAAAGATCGATATTATAATAAATTTGTGAGTAAATTCTGCCATAAAGTAGCACAACAACTAGGAGACTGGGATGACGTAAAAATGATGATTGATCAAGAAGGGTGTATTTTAAATGAGGATCCGAAAGAGGTGGAATGGGATAGAGCATTTTCCTACTTGTTGTTGCAATTTAATGAAATTCCTCCCTCAAAATTTATCAATCTTTCGGCAACTAGAAAAAATTCAAAACGTCTCTCAATAAATGTGAATTTTTCAAATTTATACAAAAAAATGACTGAAATTATCAACCACATGTACTCAAAAATCACTCTTTCAATAATTGCAAATGCCGATGTAGAATTTGGAGCGTATAATCAAATTTATCCAATTTTAATTAAATTCCACATTTTATCCGACCTGCAAAAACTGGCAAATTGTTTCACGATAGAGGAAATTGGTCTAGACAAACTTTTTACTTTTCTAGATTTGAGATACAGTTTAACTGAATCTTTGTTTTCATATAGAGAGCCAATTTTAAAGACGAGAGAATTGTGCTTACAAACTCAGTTGTACGCTAGATTTAGGCATAATTTTGAAAAGGAGCAAAATGTGCACGAAAATCCGCTTTATTCGAGAAACGAAATGATTAAAATGGCCTTTAATAATGACACGGATCAAAGTGTAAAGTTTTTTAAAAATAAAACCAAAGAGTGTCTAATTGAAATTGCCCGTTTATCTAGAAAAAGTGGTAATTTGGAGAGGTCCTTTACTTGTCTGACGCAGTTGAATTTTTACAATGATGATGTATATGCGTCATTAGAAAAGGCTTTCTGGCTAAAAAATAGAAAAGACATGTCTGAAGCTGAAAACATGCTTAATGTCATTGCGGTTCGATATCACTCGACATTTTCTGACGACGACCCAAACGGATATAAAAAACATGTTCACGCGAAAATCTTGATGGAAATTGGAAAACTGCGAGAAGAAAGCTGCAGTTCTTCTAGTGATGCAATAATATCTCAATATAAAAATGCAGTTGACATTTACTCTGATTCTGAAGAATGTAATTTTCTATTGGCAAGGTATATGGATCGAATGATTTGTACGCGTGTAAATGATTTGGACAAGGATGAAAACTTTACTAATAAATGCATATATCTTCAAGAAATCATTTCCTCGTATGGGAATGCTTTGATTTTGGGATGTAATTACATTTACCAATCTGTACCCAGGATTTTATCATTATGGCTCGACTTTGCCAACGAATCAAAAGAATACGTAAAAAATGTACACGTTTATTCAAAGGCTACGATCGTTATAAAAAACCTAAACACTGTAATGGAAAACTTGTCTTATAGTCTACCAAAATTTATATTTTATTGCGCCTTTCCTCAGTTGATATCTAGAATCTGCCACAAAGACGAAAATGTTTTCAAGACTCTTAAACAGTTGATTATTTCTGTTGTTGGAGCATATCCTCAACAGTGCGTATGGCAAATGATTGCTGTTTTGAAATCTACTTATCCCACGAGAAGTAAACGCTGTCAATCCATTTTAACCCAAGTAAAAAAGATTGGGCTTACTGGGGAAATGAACAATTTTATAGAAGATATTACGAGGTTGGCAGACCAATTGATTTTAGTATGTAATTATAACCCCGGTTCGAATAGTGCCACAAAAAGCTTCTTTTTTCTCGACCAGAGCATGAAGATGCTTAAAAGATTGTTTGAAAGTAACAAATTTTCAAAGATTATAGTCCCTATACAACAGTTTTTAAACGTTTCTCTTCCAAATAGTTGTACCAAGAATATTGGTGGTACGAAGAAAAACAAGTCGTCTATATATGATCACTTTGTTCCATTTTCGTTGAATCCAGTGTATATTGAACATGTGGAAAACAGAGTAAGGATTTATACAAACTCGCTTCAAAGACCAAAGATTATCACGTTGGTTTGTTCGGATGGGGTAAAGAGAGCAATGTTGTGTAAACCAAAGGACGATTTGAGGAAGGATGCTAGATTGATGGAGTTTAATTCTATAGTCAATTTTTTACTAAAAAATGACGTGGAAGCACGAAAGAGATCATTGTTTATAAAGACTTATAGTGTAGTTGCGTTGAATGAGGTTTTTTTAATATTTATTTTGAGGTGTGGATTTGAGTGGGCCGAATAACAACTTTTTAAAATAAATCACTTTCTACATGCATTATGAAGTGGCCAAATTATCTAAAAGTCGGTAAAATCACCAAAAAAATTTTAAATCCTTCCTTTAAAACATTGGAATTAACTTTACAATATTTGGCTCAAAATTCTTTAGAAAATTACTTTCAAATATAATTCTACTCAAACTACCTACAGTCATTTTAGTACGTTTCAAATTAAAATTAAATATTAAATTTAAATTATATACATATGACCCTTTTTATTAAAACGTTTTTAAGGTAAATATGGTAAAAACTATTAAATAAAAATACTTATAATATATAATATATAAGCTATAATTGTAGCACTAAATGCGTTGCGACAAAAACATCTATAATAATTTTAGAATGGTATCGGTCAGCACTAAGAAGTTTTTTCTATTAAATGATCAATATTTAATACTAATATTTATTTTTTTAAATGTAGAATATACTCAATGACTGTACACTGTACATATCTACTAACTGAGGTCTATGTTTACAATATTTGATGAAACGTATTTATTTTATTTACGATGTAAATTTTACATTATAATATGATGGTCAGTTTCGACATTTTTTTTTAAAGTATTTGGCCATTTAATTATCCATGTAGAAGTTATGGAAAATTTTACTAGGCCTAGTATGGATTTCAATATAAATTTTAGAATTGTGGTATGATTGAATGGGTTAAAAACACGACCGGATACCGAACTATACTAAAAAGCCTCTATCTTAGAGAAGGCATTAAAATGATAAACGCCACCGACACAGCACGGTTCAACAACATTTCCAGAAAATCCTCCCTCCCTAAAAAACTTTCAGTATACAGACAAGAATTGGTGGCTAGATTCCCTCTAGTCTTCAACAGGTGGCTTATTGAAAGCTTTGAAAACCCAACAGATTGGTTTAAGGCTAGAAACAATTACATTAGAACAACTGCCGTCATGAGTATCGTAGGGTACATTTTAGGATTGGGAGACCGCCACGGAGATAACATTTTATTGGATTCGACTAATGGTTCGTGTGTTCATGTGGACTTTTCCTGTTTATTCAATGCAGGAAAACAGCTAAATGTCCCAGAAAAGGTCCCATTCCGTTTGACTAGAAACATGGTATATGCCATGGGTCCTTTGCGTTAT
This sequence comes from Coelogynopora nodosa, assembly GCA_034780555.1. Taxonomy (NCBI): domain Eukaryota; kingdom Metazoa; phylum Platyhelminthes; order Proseriata; family Coelogynoporidae; genus Coelogynopora; species Coelogynopora nodosa. Next base: position 5,434 of record JAUZND010014429.1, on the reverse strand, counting down.
GAGGGAGTTTACAGAAAAGCTTGCGAAGTGACATTAAATGTGATCAAAGACAAACGAGACCCTCTTTTGAGCGTTCTAAAGTCATTTTTGTGGGATCCATTGGTAGAATGGAAAAGTTCAAAAAACAGAATAATGACAAAGAGTACTAGCAAAAAGACTGACCTAACGGGGGAAGTGGTAAATGAAATGGCCGTTATCCACGTTAATGACATTGAAATGAGAATGAAGGGCATGATTGAATCCGCCGGTACTACCCGATATGAAGGACTAGCCCTTTCTACTTCTGGGCACGTGGATTATCTCATAAAAGAGGCGACGAGTGAATTTAATCTTTGCCAAATGTTTATAGGATGGGGTTCATACTTGTGATTAGTGTATAAATTTAAAATTTGTGAAACTGTACAAATTAAAGTAGATTATTTATTGAAAAATTAAGCACCAATTTGGACCATTTTAATGTCTTTGAGTTTATTGATACCGTCCTTATTGACGCACTTGACAGCGAGTTTTTCAATATTTATGATGAATCGTGTAGCGAGCTAAAAATTTTTACATATTATCAAAATAAAAGTACTTCGTTCATGCACATTTGAACCAAATTTAGAGCTTCATCAACAGTCATATCTAAAAATTTTTTACAAAAATCGTATAAAAATTAAATATTTTTAAAATCACGCACCTTTCTTGTAATACTTGTCCAACAACCCTAGAGTAAAATAAGCACCATATCCATGTGCGGAATAATTAGTCTTAAAACTAGAACCCAGATAATCCATGTAATATAACCCAGCCCCCTTATCATCAAACCCACCCATCAACACGTTAACTTGATATCGATCCTATTTTATAAAATTCAACAATTTAAAATAAAAACAAAACCCTAGATCTCAAAGAATCTGCCAACAATTTTCTTGTAAAACTGGCACACGCATCAAACCCCAAACTGTACCCACTAATATAATTTTTGAGTTTAATGTTTCTTTCTACAAAACTCGCAAATTTCATGGAATCGCAGACATCTCCAGCTGTACCCATCAGAACGTTGGTATTAACGTGGTAAATTTTGTCGTTATCTAAAAGAAAATTACACGTTTCGTGCAATTGATAAATTCAATATCAAGACCATTTTTCATATTGACGATACTACGTTTCACAGAACAATCTGAGGCAATGAGGGTAAAATCTTTCCCGACAATTCCCATGATAAATTCCATTTTCACTGAATTTGTCAAAACTTTGGAGCTTATTAAAATTTACAAAACTTTATTGTAATTGCAAAATTCCGTTTCCATGTAAATTGAATTAAAAAAAATATATAAACACGGAAAAATGAGATTCATTCAATTTCAATCAAACAAACCACAAAAATCAAACCCTCTCACACAACCTGACAAAAACTGAATAAAATTTATTCAGTTTTTGTCATTATTTATTCAATAAATCTTTTAACTGTATTTATTGTTACACCAATATCGATAAACTATTAATAAAAATGACATTTTAATCAGCATCACCTAAATTTAAAATGTGAATAAATTATTAAATTATTACGTTGAAAATGAGAAAATCAAAAAAAGCAAAAACGACTGATTTTTATCCACATTAATCTTTGCATCCGGATGAGCCACAGACAAAATTTCGCTGATAAATTTAGAAGGCGGGAAAACAATCGTCTGTAAATTGTCCTGTATTGAAATACCTGCCGCTTCCTTCTGAGTCAAATAAGTCGCCAAGTTTTTGTGAGTTCGAACCTGCAAAGAAGGTTCATCAACACTCAAAGTTTCCGAGACTTTATCCTGCAAATCAGCATCTGGAGTAGAAATGAGTAGAGCGTAATTGCTCGTAGACTCGACATTCTTCATAATTTCATCAAATTTAGACTTGTCGAGTCTCAATCGCTGTGTAATTTTTATAGTTTTAAAATCGCGAACTGTCGATTTGTTGAGGGCCATTTTAGCAATAGACTCTTCTCCGGTTATCAGATGCATTTTGCAAGAAAAGAGGCTGTTTTTCATTTGCAAGAGACATGAATAAATGCTGGGTTTTTTCTCCAAAAGATTGTCAAGAGACATTATTGGAGGTCCGATACTGAGAGAAGCGCTAGATAAACGATCTTGGTCTTCAATTTTTGTTCTTTCACAACTTCGAGACTCGGAAGCTCTGTCCTTTGGCGGGTAAAGAGAGAAAGAAGCGGATCGTGACCTAGATCGAGAACGGGATCTAGATTCACTTCTGCTGTGTCTTCTTGATCGTCTTTTTCTTTTATCTTCAGTATGTCTACTTGAGCTATGTTCTACGCTACTTTTGTGACGTTTAGTACGACGATGATCTAGATCATCAGTATCTGTACCATCCGCTTTATATGTCGGAACTCTAGATTCCTTGATTCCACAAACACTGGCCTTTACTTTTGAACCAAAGAGGTAGGATCCGTGCAAATCTTTCATGGCGGCGATGGCAGCATTCGCTTTATGAAAACATACGAAAGCGTAATCTTTTCTCGGGGACCATTCTATGCGATCGATAGCACCGAACCTATCAAATTCTTCCTCTAGTTTCCTGCGAGTCGTCGCTGACGGCAAGCTTCGAACAATTATACATCGATAAACTGGCGCATTTCCAAAAAAAATGGTCATGTAATGGTCATTAAGCATTTTCTTATCCAATGCTATTCGTGCACTCTTGGCAATATCAACGTCTTCAAATTTAATGTAACAGTCATATACTTTTCTAGATATTCCATCCACCACCTGCATATCCTCAATTTTCCCATACTTTTCAAACATTCTTCTTAAATCACTTCTGCTCGTTTTCGCATCGATAAATGTCACAAAAAGGGATCTATTTGGTTTATACGAGTCGGGATTTTCTGTAGGAGGGATCCTTCGCTCGCTCGACGCAGCTCGTTTCCTCTGTGGCAAAGACCTTCTAGTAGATTTCTTGGACTCTTCCGAAGAATCTCTGTGATGCTTCTTTTCCTTTCTCACAGGCGTCACACTTTTACGATAAACTTTCACTTCCGAAACTACATCTTCACTACGACTCTTACGTCCAGCATCAACGTTAAACTCTTCGTCCTCGTCTTCGGTGATATGTCGTACAATATAAGAGCATCTTACGTCACATCCTAATATACTAAACTCTCGTTTTCTATGCATTACTTGTTTGGTTATAGAAACTTCATTGAACGTCACTCTCGCAGTCTTGCAACTTCCGCTATTCCTTATAGACACGTCAAACTCGCCATATCGAGTAAACTCCTCCATCAAAGCATTAAGAATCACGTCATCCTTGAGATGAAAATCAAAAGGTTGAATTTCGATCGTTTTATCATCCTCGAAATCACTCTCTTCGTTATTCCTATCATCATAATCTTTTTTATCTTGAACCGGAAATTTAGGTACTATTGGTTTAGAATCCTCGAAAGAATCCCTGTCATACTTCCTATCTCTCCTGACAGGACTAGGGCTTCTTCTGTAGTTTCTTTTGATGGGTGAAGAATTCCTAAACGTTCTACTCCTATTGTCTTTATTATAATATCTCTGATTATTGAACGAGCGATTTCTGAAATTACCGCCGCTTTGGTTGTGAAAGCTATTATCGTTCCTGTAAAAGTTTTTAGTATAGCTTCGTTGGTGCTCTTGTTTATAGCTGTTGTTGTGGCTAGATGGGTACTCTCGACTTCTATTGTGGCGATATCCATCGTCGTTGTAATTTCTATCAGGAAGTTCCAATCTATCTCGAACGCTCCTTCGATTACTGTAATTGCTTCGATTCATTGGTTCACGATCTGTAGTTCTAAATTTAATTATTTATCACCAAAACTTGTCAAAATGTATATTATACCTTGTTATTCGATGATTGTCGCTCATTAGATGGAAAACTTTATTATATATGGCAATATTTGTTAATCTTAATTGATATAAATTGTTGTCAACTTTGTTTTGTTGTTAATATGGAAATTTTAAATATGAAACTATAACGATAAAATAGTTTGTTTTTGCACGTGAATTGTTGTTATAGTAACTTTACAATTTATGTTTCAAATTTTAAAAAATTGATTTTTGGACCATTTTAGAAAAATGATTTTAACTTTTTTTAAATTTACCAAGTTTTAATTGATTATTTTAAATGTTTCATTTAATTTTTAGATATTGAACGAATAAAAAAATTGTCAAAATTTATATTAAAATTCTATAATTTTTCTACTTTTAAAAGTAAATTTATTAATTTTAATTTATACTTATATTTTATACTTTTTTATTGAAAATATTGAAAATAAAAAAGCAAGTTTGTAACTTACAGACTGTAAGTCTTGCTGAAAGTTCAAAGTGTACGAACTTTTATATAAAAATTGTGAAATGAATGGCCGCCATAAGTTGCATGATAAATATATTTAAATAAATATATGTAAAGGAATAATTATTCCTTGATTATAATCAAGTTGAACGAATGAATTTTCGACTAAGATTTGAGAAAATGTGCGATATCGATTTTATTTATGAATCGTAATATGCAATGATGTCTGTAAATATTTATAGACAGGCTTTAATATTTAAAAATTTTCTTGGATCGATCGCGATCGAACGACTGAAAAATCTAATTTCAGCTATATTATTACAGCCTATGATTTCAATGTTACAGCTCAATTTTTCTGTAAACTTGTAGATTCTAGACAATTTTAACTTGAACTCTTTGGATTTTCTTATTTGGGTACTTTTGAGATTTATAAAGTTTATAATTTATAAATATGCATTCATGATCATATATTATATGAGATTACATTATGAAAATTTAATAATAAATTTATCGTACAATAGACAGTTTATTGTAAAATATCAGACTTGTTAAGTTAACAAGAATTTTATTTTGGGCTTTCGAGAAGCTTTGCAAATTCTATATACTAGAATCTAGTATCAAATTTATCTTTAAAATTTTATCAAGTCGCATATAATTTGCACAATTTGTGAATCATGCAGACGTTTGAAAAGTCACAAATTTATGTGTAATTTTGTATTACAATAGGGCAAATCTTTCTAATTGAAATTTTCATTTGCCATTTATTTTCATTTTTTAAACAATTTTTGAAGAATTGGTTATCAATGAATTTTAAAATTTTTTCGAAAAATAATGTCTTTACATCAGATTTGGAGAAATGCAACACCTTGAACCAATATGTAGAGAAAAATGGAGAAAAAACCTTTTGTTGTATTAACGATACGCATTTTTTACAAACTATCGGTGTCAATGCAGATTTTGCCTTTTTTTACGTTTCTGGTGTGGTTCAATCGAATGGTAATTTTTATTTTTATTCTAAAAAATTTGGGCAATTTTCCGCTAGTAAAGGTGAAGTTTACCATTATAAATTTTTTAATAATTAAAATTCGTAATTGATGCAGAAATTTAAACAACAATTAAATAAAAGAATTTAAAA
>JAUZND010014418.1:0-27730 GCA_034780555.1 Coelogynopora nodosa | reverse complement strand
AGGCGGTTGCGTTCCTTGATGGCCTCAAGAACCTCCCTAGTTAGGTGCTCCTTACCAGGCCTTTTCGCTCGCACCATACCAGTTGCAGTTGGACTTATAGGTACCGCTGATCTACACAGGTGCGTATTTAAACGTCTCCTGTCTAGGGACGTCGGCGGATCCTGCCCAACCAGAATGTATTTAATCAACACTGTACAGAAACATTTCCCTAGGGAATTTAAAAATGTTAGATATACGATCATCTTGTCGAGATTAACACGTGGTACCATGTTTTAATACTTCGATAATCCTGAGCGATTTTATACAGATGGACGGGTGAGTACGAAATCCGACTAGCTAGATTTGGGTGGATACATAAAAAATAAATTTTACTATATGCCCTCTGAAACAACCAAAACCAATATAGCAATCTTTTTCGACATTTACAAAACAGAGAACGGTAAAAAAAACCAACATTGTAGAACATAAATGCTCAAACAAAGCAACAAATAATATAAGCATTATATTCTGGACCTATACCTAAGTTCAAATATCAATAGAGAAACCCAATAAAATCTATATTTAAGCATGAGGCTAGAAATAGAAGAAGTGAAATACGTCTTCGATTATAAGAATAATTTAAAACATAAATTATCTATTTTATTTGTTGTAAAGTTTTTTTGTCGCTAAAATTGGGATCAACAACTTTTTTGTTTCATTTTATTGTAAAAGTATCTAATTAAAAATGTAGACATAAATATATATAATATATATAACCAACAAGAGGCGAGCACGGGTAGTACTATACTTTATGACGTACACCCTGCGTAAAAAACAACATAATATAACAACAGAAATACTAAATATTGCTCCTAGTTAGAAAATATATTATTTAACAAACGTACACTACACTATTAAATATTTGAAATATTTGAAAGTGGACCATTAATACAATAATCAGAATAATAAATACTATTTATATACTTTACACAAAGGTCTTAAATTTGTGTTTTTTAATTCTCTTACAAATACAATTAAAGATGTTGCACTAACAATTATATTAGGTATAGCGTGTGTTCAGGTGGTTACATGAGGTATAGCGTGTCTTAGGTGGATACATGAGGTATAGCGTGTCTTAGGTGGTTACATGAGGTATAGCGCGTCCCAGGTGGTTACATGAGGTATAGCGTGTGTTCAGGTGGTTACATGAGGTATAGCGTGTCTTAGGTGGTTACATGAGGTATAGCGTGTGTTCAGGTGGTTACATGAAGTATAGCGTGTCTTAGGTGGTTACATGAGGTATAGCGTGTCTTAGGTGGTTACATGAGGTATAGCGTGTGTTCAGGTGGTTACATGAGGTATAGCGTGTTCAGGTGGTTACATGAGGTATAGTGTGTCCCAGGTAGGAATAACTCTAACAGAAGAAGAAAATGTTTCAACTTTTAGAATTAATTTTTCATATATCCTTAATGTGGAAATATTATCTAGAGATGGAAAATTGTCATTAAAATAGAAAAATCCTGAAATACTAAATGTTTACTCACTTGTGTAAATTTTTTTCGAGATAAATAAAAAGTCATTAAATATTCTTTTATATTCTAAAGATGAATTTGAAAGTCCATGAAGTGGTTGTTGATATTAAGGAATTGATGTATATTTCGAAAATGCAGTGCTAGTAACTGAATAAATATGAAATATTAATTTATAGTTCACAATATTCAAATGATGAGAAATATTCAATTTATTTATACTATTTTATATGCATTTCAAAATAGCACTTTTAAAATGTTTAAAAAATAGTTTGACTAAGTACCCATCATTTACTTTTTATGCAGACTATTTATTTGTTATGACCTTTCAAAAAATGTATGAATATATACTTACTATAATATACTAAATGTATAGGACGCCTAAGTTGTTTACTTTTTCGATAATTAACAGATAAGTTTAATGTTTTGCAATAGCGACTTAGTTAATCTAATCTATTCAAATATGCACACGTGTTTTTAACCTAAAACTACAACATTGCTAACATTTCCACCAACACAAACATATTTTGTCATGCCTTTTAGAAAACTTCTTTCAAGAATTATTTTAAAGAAAATTTTTTCTTAAAGTTCCTTGCTAAACACATACATGAATGAAGTATATAAAATGATTAAAAGAATCAGGCTGATATAAGATTATTAGATTGAACAATAAATTATTGTTTCCTATTTTTAATCATTTATGTCAATGTAAATCATGTAACTATATTTTTGAGTACCATATAAGATTGAAAAGGTTGTATGATTAATAGACTAAATTATAAATGCTACTTATTAGTAAATTGTATATATATATGTATATACTCAAACTATAAAATTAATATATACACACCCGCATGTAAGATCGGTATAGGTATCGGTATGATATATAAAAACAAATCTCCAAAATATGCGATTAAAATATAATAGTAATTTTAAATGTAGTCCAAAAATATATACTAAAATGATATCCATGGAAAATTATATAGAACTATAAAATAGTATATTATGCTATAGGAAAGTATACTTTTTCACAATATACTAAAAACTGAATCCATAACTGACAGTAACGAATAATGATTACGCAATAAAAATTTATATAAAAATAATGATAATCGTGAATAAGAAAAAATATGTTATAAATAAGTAATTTAATAGCATAATGTAAATTAAAATAATATTCGTTACTAATTTTTCCTTTAATATAATTAAATCAAATGCTCTACATTATACATTCATTACGCTACATTAGAGTTAGAGCTATGTACATTATTATGTATATTAGCCATATTAGCTATATTAGATATTATTGTTAATTATTATATTAATTATAATATTAATTAATAATAATAATAAATAATTAATTATTATAAATATTATTATAATTATAATAGATACCATTAAAATAGAGCTAAATTAGTAACATAGTAGAAATTGAGAGAATCGGTGAAAATCATTATACAAAGAGAAAATAGCTGCTGAATAATTCATGCTAAGTGCATTCAACATATGTACAATAATCGGCAACAGAGAATACCGTATGTCGATTAATACAGAAAATATACGACATGATAAAAATTGCAAGAAACAGTTATATATGGGAAACGCTATATTTGAAAGAACATGTAAAAGATTTTAAAATGAAAAAAATTCCTTTGGTGGATAAACAAGAATAATTTATACAATGATAAATTTAGGAAATCAACTTAATTAAAAATAAAATTTTCCTGCTGCCAACTAAATTATGCAGAGACTATAAATTAGAAATCCCTCATTTTTCGAAAGGTTAAAGTTTTATGAATGATAATTATACTGCGGATATTAGTTCATGCATTTTCTATAACATTTTGAATGACATGTTATGTTAAATGATATATATATATATCAAATATAACGCACATACTAATAAATAATTATAAAAATTAAAATAAAACCAATCAGTTGATTGAAAAGAGATAATATTAATAAACAGTAAACTTCATCCAGATAATAATATTATATAATAATAATAGAATTAAACAAGTACTGCACAATAAATACTGCAAATCATTTGTTTAATATATATACTGTGTATGACATTTCTGATATTTAAAATTCGAAATATCTAAATTAGTATAACAGAACGCTAATTGAAACATATATACGGAATACTAAAATTAAACAAAAATACAAATAAAAAGCTAAAATCTTTTTTATGTTTTGTCCTTAGCGATTAATAAAAATAAATGCTATAAAATTAACATCAAGAGTTTCCGATGAAATTGTAAATAATAATTCATAACATAGCAAGGGTAGAAATGGACATTTAGGACATTGCACAACACCATATTTCAAACATGAAAGCATCTGTTGACTATTATTAAAAAAACAAAATGACTTCTATTTATGCTACTCTACCCCAAAATAAACCACTATGAAAAAGATAAATGGAATACGCTATTATTGAAAGCATATGAAGTGGCAGTAGATACCAAGAACAGATGCATAAAAACTGAATAAAAATAACATTCTAATTTTACCTTCAAGGCAAGCAATTTATATTATTTAGACACAAAATATTCATTTTATTTATTTTATTTCAGGTCTATTTCAAAATAACCTTTTCACATAGAAAAATCTAAAAATATTAAATTAAACTTAGAATAAAATAATTAATCTGTCTATGAACATAAAAATTTAATTGGATATGTTTAGTGACATTGCAGAATTTGCTAAATTAGAAAAAATTAACAGTTTCAAAACAGAAAAAAAAGTTTTGAAGTGTTCAATTAAATTCACGGTTTAACAAATTAGTGATAACTTTGTATTTTATTTTAAATCTGCACTGATTATTTTTAATTTACATTAATATCGTAACATATCAAGTATAACAGTAATATACTGTAACATTATAAAATTATATATAAATTACAATATCAAATTATATATAAATTACAATATAAAATGATAGTATAATTAAAACAAGGAAAAACTGATAATATGAATTGTCTTAAAATGTTATTAAGTAGTACTCTAAAAAAATCACTTATAGCTGTAATGAATTTATTTTTTCACTGTTATAGATAGTGATACAAACAGAAGTGTTCATTAACAGTAAAAAAGAGAGTAAAATTGCAGATACAAATTTATAAAACAAAATTGCAATATTTCGGTTTATAAATGAAGCTAGCAAATCAATATTATATAATCGATTAAAATGCTAAATAAATTTAAACCAATAAAAAAAATCGATTAAAATGAAATATTATTATAATATGACATATACATGTAATCTTTAAAATTAAAAACTACAATTAAATAGAATATAGTTCAACTTTAAATAACATATCTCTACCATAGATAACATTTTTCATTTAATAATCTTAATTTTAATAGGTTTTATAATATGAAATATCTATGATCCTGACTAACAATCAATAAATGTATTTTATTTAAATAAACAAGAATGTTATTATAAGGGGATAGTTATATAAACTTAACCTCATATTAACCTTTCTTATCATATCTAAAAGCTTTCTGAGGAAATATTTAATGAATTTTCCTCATTTAATCAATTTTGCAAATACATGACATCGAATTTACAGACGTATTTATTGGAAATAATATATATTCTTCCTAATGAATTCCTTCAATTAACTATGACAAATATGAATACTGATAAATTAATGCTTTATCAAAGCATAAAATAGTATAGGCTCAAAATAAATATGTTTTATTCAATAATTTGCTATTAAGTTTACCATCAAAACATATTGAAATATCACTCAAACTGCATATTGAATTGTGGGTGACGAAACAAGCAACAAGAAACTCGAATGCATACGATACAATATATAATTTTAGTTGTAACGAATATGTCATATTAAATTTGCTCCTCATCCATAAGAAATTTTGTTTTAATAAAAACTATAGAGTTTCCGCTAGAGCACACCTGAACAATTTCCATTGAGTTTATAAAGTTTTTAATAATAAAATACAACATAAAAAATTAAATGAAACCAACAAAAACAAAATTATATAACTGCAAAACTAAGATAAATTAAAAAAATCTAAGGGATCATGATAATTACTAAATAATATTTAACGTAAACCTGAATTCTACAATACAATGTCATACTATTTGTCCAAATATTCAATCGCTATCTAACAATAAAAAAATCACAGCATCAGTTGCTCCCAAAATGTTCACAGCCGGATTTCGTGACGGGTCACAAGAAGGCGTGAAACCGGTATAAAAACCATATTTCACAAGAAGATAGATACTCTACTGAAATTTAAAAGCAATTGACTAGAAATGCGTCTTTATAACAAACCCAAACCCCCATATTTAATGATTTGGATTCAGAGTCGATTTGGAGTCGCGGAGAAACTTTTCACGTTGACATCAGTTAGTGAGAACCATAAGTGACAATTCTCCCTTCAACCCAAGGCGGTGATTTTGTCTCCTTCAAAAAAAGGAATACTACAAGACAACAGAAAAAGAAATAAAAGGAAAATAGATCGACGGTAGGTGACGACCCCGGGAGGCATTGATCGAAAGAAAGACAAAAATAGAAGAAGCCATTTAATAATATAAAGCTGGAACGATAACTGCAAAATTGTTTATTGTAGAGTCATTTTCAGGTCGGAGATAATGCAATCAGTATAAATAATTAGAGCTTCGAGGCATAGACTAAGACGTCAGATAGCGTAGGGAAACATACTGTACCCAAGCTGATGCAGTTCATTTCATTTATTTGAGGAGATTCGCCTGTTCAAAACTTAAGGGGAAGCTGGAATCTTTAGATGATGATAAAAATTGATATTTTATTTCTATTATCTAGAAAACTTTAAGTGGATCGTTTATTTATTCTCATTAGAAGCGCGTATTTTATACTGTAACTAATAATGCTAATAAATTTAAGAACCTGTTTATAACACTTACAATAAGATGATATAATATATTATTAATAATATAATATAATACTAATATTTTACTTTAGAAATTAGAGAAAATAATTCAAAATATAGAAGCTCAAATTACGTCTATCATATAGAAAAACTAATAATATTTTAATTATAGTATATTTTATATTGTTTCAGATGTGAACATCAACATTTAGAATATTAACAACAATAATTCTTGTATCTTAATATGGTATGTGAAGAAAGACGACTATAAAGAATACAAATAAATATATTCAATGTTTGAAAATAATAATAATAACAATAAAATTATTATAATAATATATTAACTAATGGTTATAAAAACGGAAACACCTTTTACAACATTTCTTTAAGAAAGTATCTATAAGAAATTTAATAATACTGATGCATAATAAATTCTAAAAAACAGTTAACAGCGCTAAAGAAAGGAAATCTGCTCAACACATCAATATTTTCTACCTATATTGAAATCAATTAAAAAGCCTTTAGGTTAACATGTTAATACATGAATATTCCGTCAACGGATTTTTTTGTGAATTTTACTAAATGAGCCAAAAATTATCGAAAAGCCATATCCCATTTTTTACTTTTTGAAAATTAAAATCTATTTCTGAACTCTTTATATACAGCATATTTATTAATAATTATTCAGATATTATACACCGAGATAGGTATAACGCAGATTACTGAAAACAGTTTACATCATTAAAATGATGTCCCAAATAAAAATATATTTCTATTATTGATATCAAACACAATTTTTTAAATAAAAATAACCATGCTATTATTCAGTGTGGTAAAAAATCTTCAATATATTTAAATGCACCATGAAAATACTGATGACAAAATCAATGTTTATTATTTAAAAAAGAGTCTGCTAAAATTAAGATAAATAGGTAATTTACCAGTTAAACAAAACAAAAAAGTATTTATAAAAATGTAATAAATAAAATATTTAATCATATAAAAATACTTATTACAGAAGCAAAATATTGAACATGGGATTAATTGTTGAAATTTATAAAATGGTAATATAGATTATTTCAGTTTTTTTTATAATTTGAAACTTTTCTCACAAGGTACCTATGTGATAATCCATAAAATAATTAACATACAGATATTTATTCTAAATTATAACAGAGAAGCTTATACGAGTACAGTAAACCCCAAATATGGTGTGTATTCATGAATTGTCTCAGTATGCATCATCATTCAATAATGGAATGATAATAATAAAGATGTCATTCTGATAACTTTTCAGCTATATGAATTACGTGGAGATATACACATTTATTAGAAAAGTCGAGAAAAGTTGTAAATACACACAGAAAAAAATTATTATCGCTATTATGAAAAATACTATTTTTGTAACTTTTTTTATTTAATTCTTTTAAATTCATTTTTTGTTAAACTTTCTCAGAAAAAAACGTTAAAAAATTACCTAAAGTTGGAGCGTTAAATTCCAGCTGTCTTAGCTAAAATACCAAGGTGAACAGACTGTCATAAGCTGCCACAATATATCGTACATGAATTTATATAAGTTTCACCCTTTTTACAGCTGACATATATACCACAACACTCAACATAGTTTTAAACCTAAACTAGCATATAACCCTCTAGACAGTTTCACATGACTGCTTTTGTACACTGCGATATATCATGTTCTGAAATCCTGACTTGAACACTTCCTTATTCATCTAGTTTTGATGATAACTGTTTTAAATGATCTTAGCAAAATGTCAACACGTTGGCAAAAACCCAGTGCAGTGGTGTTGTTTACACCCTGTTGTGCTATAAGTAAATCTGCACATACCTATAATGTATATCATGAAAAAAGAATAAAGCAATAAATTAATAATAATTAATAAATAAATAAATTGTGACTAATCGGAAAATTAAACAGATCATGTGATGAATGCATTTTGAAACATAAAATGATTGATCGAAAATATCCGGTTGCACTAATAGAGATGGATAGCACAAAATAACTCCAATAAAAAATCAATAAATTATACATAAACATTGAACACTGTACTGTATATTGCATTACAAACGAGTAGCCAAGTAACTAATAAAAATAATAATACAAAATATCAGTAAAAAATTCAAGCATTTAATAAATAAAAATGCTTTTAAAAAGGAATTTACAATCTTTATTATAATTAGTTTTAAAAAATTTAATCCCAAAGTTTTCTATCCTATTTTTAAATTAAATTTCAAAATAAATTTAAATACATATTTTTACGAATTATCAAATTAAAAATTTATAAAACTGAAAAATATTGCGGAAATCAGTAGAAAATTAACTAATCATTGTTGCCTTCTTTCTATTTAGTACTATTACCTAATCAATTAAAAATATATGGTAATAGTTAGTCTCGGCTAGTTAAATTTAATCTAAAACCTTCAATGTTGACATTTATAATGTTATCCAATTTAAGCTTTCTACTTTACCAAACGTATACCTAAAGAATATTGTGTTTCAAATGATTCAATCATTGAACAAATTTTTTCAAAACGAACTGAGCCCTAGTCAGTTTTTATAAAAAATGACATATTTAAGGACAACTGTTTACTTAAAGTATAAAATACTAACGTAGCGTGCTCAATAATATAATTATTTTTCTATATAGAATTCCCGAGTAATTATTTTGGGTTCATTTTCTTATGTAATTTCCGGATCTTTTTTTAATTCTAGATAAAAGAATACATAAATATTTTTTAAATAACAATTGTTAACGATATAAATACAATTAAGAAAATAAAGAAATAATTCTTTATTTGTTAATATAGCTACATTCACAAAAAAATTAGAAATATAATATCCGACTTTAACATAAGTTTTTCTGTTTTCCGGGATTGTTTACCCTTTATTCTTAAATGAAAAACAATTCCCTTCATTTTTCCGGGTTTATCGTTGCGGGAATCTTGCTGTCTCATTGTTTCGCAAAGAGCAGGGGTTAAATTTAGTCGATATCATAAAATAATTAAAAATAAATTAAATAGTCATAACTCCTCATGTCTGTATTGTTCACCAATCAGTATGTTTGGATTATAATTATCAGCTGAGCCAGAAAACGAAAAACTGAAAATCTATTTATTTTATAGCTTTATTATATGAGTGTAGTTGGCTAATTTGGTTCGTGTTCACAGATAATTTTTTCTCCCTTAATTGTACAAAATTTTATTTGTTAGCAATATTTGTCAGCAGAAATTCGGTAAATTTACAAACAAAAAATATTAAAATGAAAAATCCCATATTACATAAAAACATAAAACACAATTTTTTGAATTCAACAGTAGTAAAGGTATTGTTGATTTGACAACCCCTTCCAATTTTTGTTAAGGAAGCATTCGTGCATGGATTCTTTTTTCAAAAGTTTGGTGGCGATTTATGTCACCTAATATACTAAATTAAATAATCAACAGTTTTTATATATAATTGTTAAGCCACAATACTAGAAGCAGTGTTCTAGTCAGTCGATTATTCTCTAATTATAGAGTGCTGCAATAAAAAGTAGTAAATTACGTTTCGATACTTTTAGGGTCAAAGTTTTAAGATACAAATAGATAATGCTCGATTATACTATGACAGTGTATTATACTGAAGATTGAAAGTTTGCTGCATATTTTGTTAATTAATTTTATATTGAAATAATTAATTTAAATTAATAGAAAGTAAAATTCAATTGTAGAATTTCAAGCTGCATATTAAAGAGATTAAATAGTTGTTTTAAAATATTTAAAAATAATACAATTTGACAGGCAAACTAATAATATGAAAATGTGTTAGAAAATTCGTGTGAGCTTCAAATGAATATATCTTTAAAAATTGAATTAAAAGAACATGTTTTATTTAGATAACTCTTTTGAAATTAATTAAAATACAACATTGTAAAAAATATACACAAAAGTAACACTTTTGATAAATGAACTCATTAAAATAGATCATATAAATGATGGAGGATCTTAGTATATTTAATTTAACTTAAATAACGAACAAAAATATTTTTAATGACATATTTTCAGTTTTCGAGAAATAATATAATTCTGACATTGATTTTCATTAATCAAGTAATAATCAAATACTGAAGCAGTCACTAATCAGATTAGTTCTTAGGATTGCAAAATTCCATTTATATATATATATAGTTATACCCACCTATACTGGACTGAATCATGGGAAACATAATTCAGATATAATATGGTAAAAATATTATCATTTTATAAATCGATATATTATATTTTTAAAGTGTAAATAAGGATATATTTTTTTAAATAGTCTTACTTCGAGATACTAATCATATCATCAAAATAAAATTTAGGTTATTATTCATATCGAAAAATTAAGATATTTGTTCACATATAAGTTACTTATTGGAAGAAAGGATATTCCATGTGGGCAATTTTGTAAAGCTTAGAAATCATAAATGATTATCGTTTTTAAGCCTTGAAAAGACGATCAAATCCAAATAAATGGCAGACAATAAATATAATTTTAAAAAACAGCACGGTGTCAGTAAAAAAACTAGTTTAAAAGCGTCATTGAATTATTTTTTTAAGTATGGATATATTTTAATATTTTAACAAAACATGTTTAACAGAACATACCACCTCATAATAGAGGGGCGCACATCTTTGGTACAACTAGTATTACACACAAGCCAAAAACTATTACCAACCTGTTTAGCTATAGCCGTGGTGATAAGCTCCAGTTTTGGCACCAGATTTTCATCCGCCGACACCGAGTAGTACAGCCGGTCGACGTAGGTAAAGAAAGACACGGAGAGGTTGACCGCCCCTACCGGCGGATACCAGAAAGCGATCGCCTTGATCTCCCGGGCCCCCAGACTCAGACAGGTGTTCGGCCCCTGGAGACTCACCGCCGTCACTGTGCACTTATTGCAGAAGGCGGAGGTCACCCGCCCGGCCATCCGGCAGGAGAACATATTGTGCACAATCCTCCCGAGGCCGTCGAGTATCACCGGGTCCGCCGAGTTCTTCAGCTCCTCCATGCGCTGGCGGACCTCCCACAGTCGGGGGATCATGCCCTCGGTGTTGGTGGGCAGGCAGAGGTCCACCAGAGCGTAGTTGTTTCGCATGGCGACCTCGGGCCGGTGGTGGTGGTCGCCGCCGCTGCCGCCTCCGCCCGAGTTGGCGGTGGCGGACTCGCGGGTCATGTCGACGGCGACGAGGGTCAGGAGGTCGAAGGGGTGGTCCACTCCGCGGGCCTGCTGATAGCTGCGCAAGGCTCCCGCGAGGACGGCAAGGAATAGGTCGTTGAAGGTGCACCGCGTCACCTGCTTGATCCTCGTCACCTGGGGGGGGGGGGGTTCAAAAAATCTTGTTTTTTATATTAATTACATTTTGAAATTACTAAAAAATACTGTTATTTATTTATTTGTTAATAAAAGTATATTAATTACAATATCATGCAGACAGTTATGAAAACCACCAAATAAGTGTTTTAAAATAGGATTTCAATACTTAACACTTAAAACCATAATTTTACAAAACTCAACATGTTTTTCCTAAATTAAAAAAATATATAAGAATTTTATTTAATTCTAAATTATTTGTATAATTCGTAAACTAATTTAAAATGTTGAATAAGCATGACTATATATGCAGAAAAATGTCCAGATAATAGTTTTTCTTTATTTACCAAGAAAAATGCTCCGAATATCATAATTAGTGCTCGAAAGCGAATGAAGTATTTTAAATTTTGAAACCATAAAAAATCATATTCATTCTCAATTTAGAAAGTAGTGTATAAATATTAATTTAAACTGGTCATTATCAACCTAATTGAAAGTAATTATAACAAATATTTAACAATATTAAAATATTTCCTAGAATGTTGTATGCACAATACTCTACTTATTAAAAATGTCGGAGTACGTATACAAAATTTTCCAATATATAATATTATGTTTTTAATAAAACATAATATCAATAACTTATTTTACATTGAAGATATTTCTTTACAATTTGAAATAGAAAACCAAAACCAGATCTAAAATTAACAAATTAAAAAAAACTTTATGAAACCTTTATAAATTAACAAATTAAAAAAACCTTTATGAAACACCCACCTTGTGGAGGCAGTAGGAGCGGAACTGGAAGGCACGACGACCCGGCTCCATCGGCGGCATCAGCGCAGCAGGCGGGTGCAGCAGATTGAAGTCTCGCCTGGTAAACAGCCACTTCTGGGCGAATACCACCGGCCCGATGATGAAGGAGCGAAGCACATTGAAAAGTTTGGCACTGGCTGCAAATCGCGGCTTGAGCTGGAGGCGCACCTGGTCGTCGCTGAGCGCCGAGCAAAACAGATGCACCAAGGAGATGCCATCGGTCATGGCCGGCTGGACACGAACCACGAGCAGCGCCTCCTTCCCGGCGGGGCGGTGGGGCCCCTGGGCGGCCGGGTACTCCGGAACTACGTGGATTTCCCAGAGTGGCCGGTCCAGGTCCAGGCCCGAAGCGGACAGGGAGGAGAGGAGTTCACAGATGTCGGTCACCGGGTTGGCCACCCGGACGACGTGGTCATCGATTCGAAAACTGGTGTCCGTCGACCACACATAGCCAGTGTTGCGGGGGACCACCTTCTGCGAGAATCGGGGATAGAGTCGGCGGCCATCCTTGCCCTCGATGGCGACAATTCTGGCGTATATGAGGTCACGAATCCGGTTGATGTCAAATCCGCGCTCGAGCACGAGTAGGATGAGCACCGGAGTTTCTGTGTGCAGCCAGCGGAGGCTTGTGTGTGACAGTTGTGACTTCTGGCAGCAGCAACAGCACACGGAAATCCAGCGAACAAACACCGCCACTAGAAGCAGTGGGATTAGGATGGCGAGGAAGGGACCGAAGAGAACTAACGATACGATAAGAAAGAAAAGAGTCAGGAGGCACGAACCGAAGATGGAACGCTCGATGGGATGCTCAACGTTGACTAGGTTTGCAGTGGAGAAAATAGAGACGGGGTAGTCAGGGGAGTCCTCATGTTTGTTGGATACACCAGAATGTGAAGATATGTGTCCAGTTGAGTTATCATTGGCATCAGACAGAGATCTATCTATATAAGTTTTTAAAAAAACAGTTTAATTGTAAATATCGAA
Organism: Coelogynopora nodosa; assembly: GCA_034780555.1. Taxonomy (NCBI): domain Eukaryota; kingdom Metazoa; phylum Platyhelminthes; order Proseriata; family Coelogynoporidae; genus Coelogynopora; species Coelogynopora nodosa. The sequence goes on along the minus strand of JAUZND010014418.1, from coordinate 14,181 downwards.
GTAAAGGTTCATGGAAAATATATGAAATGTACACCAGTTAAATACTATTTTAAGTTTCCTATGAACATTGTATCTGCAGCTAGTTAAACCTACAAAGTATAACAGAATATTTGAAAACAGTAGAACATAATAATAATATTATTATAAACAATTAAGCACTAAAAATCCTATACAATAAGGCAATTAACAGAAATTAATTTAGTAAAAAGCAATTAACAAAATTAATAATAACGTAGAATCTGACTGTATAATTTTATGAAAAAACGCAGTCACGTAACAATCAATATTAAAATTGAACTGGATGCAATGTGTGAAAAAAAATCATAAATTGTTAAAACTTTCTCCTCATATTGTATCCTATACAAAACTTATCAGTGAATACATACCAAAATATGTAACGCATGGATTCCTTAAGATACATACTAAATCGATGGCCGACTATTCGATAATGGTATGTAAGTTAAATCCAAAAAAACATGCAAACATATTTTGTGTTATAATATGTAATATAAAATGGTAAATACATAAATTCTGCTGCTTGCATTTTTGACAAATTGCAGCTTTAAACACGATAAATATCAAGTTTTACAAAACATCTACTAATATTTTACTTATAGTATTAAATTAATTCCCTAACGTAAGAATAATTCGTACAGCCAAATGGAGATGTCTAAGATTACTGCAACAAGGCTACTGGTCAGAATTCTAAAAATTGTTGCCTACTTTCAGACAACACTAAAATTTAACATCTATGGCGGGCAGCGTGTACGACGAAAATATAGACATTTACTTGTTTGTCAAATGTTTCAAAACAATATGAAATGGGAAAAAATCACATTGCATCTCATGACATAACGTAACATAATTTCTGTGATACACAAATAGTTTCATATATTATCATTATTATTGTCAGTAATATTGTCACAGGATTATCACCAATAAAAAAATTATTTACAATAATAAAAATAATATACTGAACAAACTATGTACAAACTATGTATATGCATATATTGGCCTGGGATACATAGAATATATACAATTGACAATTGAACATTTTCGTGTATAGCTATAGCTCTTAATAAATTGGTTATTATACCCAATAATTTGGTTTTGCTTTAAAATAATTTCTTACAATGTTTAAATATATTCGCATAAGTATGAATGAAGTATGACGAGTATTTGAGTCATCTTTTCGTTAAAAGGTATGACAAAAGTTTGCAGATGAAATGGTGATCATTTTTTTATATTAAACATTCGTTTCTTTCTTTGATTTCATTTAATCACATAGGTGAATATATAACAAATGCGACCAATTCAAAGAACATTCATCATTATTAATAATAACCAATTATATATTAAAAAATATTTTATTATTATTAAAAAATTTAAATACATATGTTCACATTATGTAGGTATAGCTAAATTCTTAATTGTAAATGGATACGGATATTAGGAATAACTGCAACCAGAAAATCTTTTTTAAATTAAATTCTAAACTAATTCTAAATTAAATTGTAAACGACATCAGACATTTGCACCATATAGCATATAATTGGTATGGTTATTCTATGTCAGAGTGTCCCTAAAAAATATAACCCTAAAATAAAAAAGAAATAACCAGATTAATAATAATAACTAAAATACTTACCATATATTAAAACAATAGTTTGAAATTAAATGTGCCACAAAAAGTAATTAATTTAGTTAATTCAGCTTACATGAAGACTAAAAATTGTGAATTTGTATCATTACTAAAAACAACTGTCATTATACAAATGCTTGAATCATAAATTATAATGATTAATAGAACATATTAAAATATTTATTTACGTTTATACAGTTTCGATCAAGCTATGTTTAGCTTGACGTTTCTTGAATGGTCATTTTTTGGTTAAAATTCAATTTAATTTTATGTATCTTATAAAAAAATTATTATTATTATTCTAATAATAGCATTTGGACACTTAAAATTTAAAAATATATATATTAGCAGTTTTCATATTTTGGTATTTCTTCTATCAGTATTTTTTAAATTTAGATTTCAATAATCAATTTTATTAAGTATGCTGTTTGACATTAAATAATAATAAATATTTGCTTATCTATGTGGAATTTCTTGATTTAAATATATTAATATGTATTACCTAAAAATTAAAAGGTTGAATATATTTTAAAAAAATGAAAAAAAACTGATTAAAATATGTTGAAATCATGACAACATATAAATTACCCATTCACTACATTCAAACGGGTCCTAAATTCTACATAATACAAAAAATACATCAAAAAAATTAAATAGCACAAACAAATCTCACCAAAGATGGCACTAATATTTAGATGATTTTTACCGGGAGAAACAGACGTAGTGGCCGATTTACTCCCAGAAGCCTTTGAGGCAGGACGTGGCCCCATTCCGCTATCCTGCCTACTGTTCATAGGGTGTTGCTGCGTCTGGCGCAAGTGATGCTGGTCTGCTGGCAAAGTTGTACAGCCACGTGGGTCACTGGACTTGTTGACTGAAACACGATGCGGGCTACGATTAGTGTGGGCTACAGCTGCTGTTCGACTACCCGTGGCGCCATCCACCATTTGACTTGCGGAGGACATCTCTACAACTTGTCAGTGCCACGTTAGGATGAAGGAAGCGAAGCATTCTGATAGACTTGTATTATAACTTTTTGCCGAGATGCGAGAGACATGCTCTCTTGTTTGTGGTTCTGTAGAAAGAGAGAAATGGGCGGAATATGTCAAGCAGAATCAAGCATTGGGATGTCACAATAAATAGGGTTAAGAATGAACTACAAGAATTAAGAAAGAAGCACCTTTTTTAACATTTATGCTCTTTTGTAATAATAACACGTCAGCAAAAAAGAGGCGTAGATACTATTTTTAGAGATTTGAAGAGCAATTTCTTAAAAGGTGAATAAAAAGATGGAGCAGACAAAATTACACTTGCTCGTAAAAAAGTATCTAATATCTTCAGCTTGAACTTTCCATATATGCACTAACATGTAAAGACCACGACTGTAATTATAGTGAATAGGCAGAAAATATCACAGTTTTGGTTCGACAGTTTGTTTTCCTTTCCACTCAATTTGATTCAAGGTTCCAGAAGAAGAAGCAATGGCCTTTCTACCTTAATTTATTTCTCTGACTTTCCACTACTCGAAATTAGACTAAGAGAAGGCTCAAATAAACTTTTCAAGTAGAAAATATTGACAGAGGTATTCACACAAAAACCATACAATATGTATATATACCCTTATTTTGTTTTATAGATTTTTTATAACTGGCGAAAAGTGATTTTATAAAATTTATATAACGGCATAAATAGTATATTATGAAAGGGTAACACTACATAACAATAAAAATCAATATAAATTGAACACACTAATTTATTTTTTAAACAAAAATTTCAAAAATAAATACGCCTTTTTTAATGTGATATATCGAACTTTAAAGTTGGGCATATTATAAAAATTAAGATATTTTCATAAGTATCAACTCTTTTGAGAAGAATTCACACAGCAAAATTAAATTTGGCTGCCAAGAACATAAGTATGACGAAAACGTAGAATTATCTAAATTTCAATTGTGTGGAATATTCTTAAAAACGAGAATTTTCCAACAAATTTATTAAAATTTCTAACCATAGATTACTATTGAACCACGTTTTCTTCTTTATATTTTCTATCTAAATGTATACAAAAGACTAATCCGCTTAGTTACTTTAAATATAGCATTGTGATAAAAACATTATCTTTGTAATATTGGAATATAATGATTAATATAATACCTCATATTGTAATTTAGTTGTATAAACATAATCATTTAATTTTTTATAAGAAAAAAACAACTACGAAGATGAAAGAAAGGCAAAAATATAAAGGTTCTGCTAGATGGTTAGATTTTATGTTAGATGGTAATTTACTAAACAAATTTACTATAGCCAATTAACATAGGCTATAAGTATAGTAGCACTTGATGCAAATATCTTCTTCACAAAAATATGTTAGTCTACTACTGCTAGCTTAAATTTAATCACTCCTGGAAACAGAAAAATCTATTCGAGGCCGTTTTTAACATAAATTCTCTTACAAATAATTATTATGCTCGTTTATGGTGGAATCAAATAATAAATATTATATCATACGAATAGTATAAATTTTAATAATCAATTTATATTAGGTAACACCAAATTATTGAAATTATATTATAATTTTCAAAACAATACTTTATAGTGTTTTATAAAATAAGTATACTATATAGTAAAAATATCATATATTAGTGTATAATAAATAAATATTTATAAATTGCTAAAAATAAATTGATTAATATAATAAATAAGTAATATGAGCGCCAACAATACTTACAAAAAATTAGTTATTAATATACAATCTAAGTTTTTGTTTTACTGTATATAATAGTATCGATCATTATGATATGAAACGCAGTAACCATTTAGTTCATTTATATTTACTAAACATGTTATTGTGAGTTATCGATTGCTAATTGATGATAATTTATAGGGATATTGTTAATGGCCTATATCTAATAACATTTTCATATAATTTAAATAAATGTTATTATTTTACAATAATACGTACTTTGAAACACGTATCATTCAATAGTTGTAAGAATAAGATCTCGCATAGGGAATAGGATAAAATTGAAAGTTCCTACTAGAGCGTACATGGAGAAAAGGGGGATTTAAATAAAAATGTATATAATATTTCGGAGCGTTGTATGTAAATCAACCTTGTGCGAGTATCACATATATATATATTTATATATATATATACCTAGTTATGCGTTGAATTATATTTTAACTCTAGCAAGTAATAGCTCATTGTATTTTGATACTAAAATTTTTAAACAAACACAGATTAGCAAACAATAGTAAATAGAATATTCTTAATTATATTGCAGGCAACTTTTTTATTAATTGAAAGAACAAAAAATAATAAAATTGAAAATTTAAATCCGTATATATATTTATTTATATTTGCAGATTAACAAAATTCCACGACCTTTAAAAAGTTTTTTAAAAATCCATCACTTTCACAGGCATAGAATATAAAAATCTGTTCATGTTTTATATAACCACGGGTTGGTACCCTAATACGTGATCGTCAGTTACGTTTAATAATATAATCTTCACGAAATATAATGTTTTTAATAAAACATTGAACAAACTGTGTAATTTAACTTTTGAAATTTAAAAATCTATATTTATAGGCGCCCTATAGGCGCGTGTAAAATTGCCCTTCTTCAGTTATGTATTAGAATAAACAACTAGGGCCTAAGTGAGTTATAAAAAACTTTTCTTTATGTCAATGGTATTTATCCAAACCAGTATATATATATATATATATATATGTTTATATTATCTGATCATATGAAGCGCTACAATAGTGCCTTATTTGTTTCTAAAATAATTGTTGCATATTTTTAGTTTAAGATATTAGAATTTTTTAGAAATGTAGTAATTATAATTTTTGAGAACAAAGAAAAATAAAAAAACACATCTCATTCATCTTTGATATATCCAGAAAATGTACTATATTTATTAAGGCTCTGCGCTTAGTGCTTACTTATTGTTATACACATTACGTGGTTTTTGCTAGTGAATATCCACGAATTACTACCTCTGATGTTACTATGCAAAGGCTGTTTATAACGATTTGTTTGGTGATATATTAAATAAGTACTACTTGTAATCCAGTCGTCAGTAGGGAGACTAGGGTACCTGATGAGAGTAACTCAAAGCCGTTAGTGCTCTGTCTCTTTGCTGTTTGTACTGACTCTTCGCTTAATGCCGACTTATTATTAAACGAATAGATATTATTATATACACCTAATGAAATAATAATCGAAGTACATTTTATGTTATATACATTTTTTTTAAATATTTTATTCTTTAACTTGCAATTTTATCACAGGAAACCTTTTATATTAATATTGACCAAATATACTACTCGTACAATTTATATCAATAAATATGCCATAAAAATTATATAAAGAAAATGTTGATATCAAAAAAAGTTTTTTAATGATATGCGAGAGAATAACCTCTCAGTTCATTTATCAAAAACTATTTATTATTACTAAGTTTAGTGAGTAACAGACTTTAAAATTATTTTGTAATGATATTCTAAATTAGTTAATGAAATAGATCAATATAAATAGTAACAATTTTGGGTCATGTGTTTTTAGTCTAGCAGTTAAATCAAATGTCTTTAACACAACTTGCATATTATTATGTTGAACCATGCAGTGATGCTTCAAGCTTAACCAACAAAGTAACTAAATACATATTGTTACAATAAGAAATATATTTGTTACAATGCCAAGAATAAAGTCTGATAACTTGTCAGGTAGGTTGACATCTGTCTCACTAATGTCTTTAAAATTCTTCACAAAGCTGTTGTCAAAACATTACCTTGCACTTTTCTTCTTGACTCGATATCAAAACAGAAAATGAGTGATATCTTATTAAATTACAAACTGTTGTGGGAAACATATTTTCAGCTGTCTAATGCATCAATTTGCCTAATAATATTTGTCAAAAAGGAATCTAATCAATTATTAACTGAAAATAGACAACCCGATGTGTATTACAAGGAAACTTTCCCTGAAAGCTAAGCGCATATACCCGTTAATGTAAATAGGTACAGTGGTCAAGCGATGACACTTTCTCCCCATCGACAGTCTTTCAAAAAATCCTCTGAAGCAACGTTCGAGTGAACTGTCTCTTACTTCCTTATTTTGCATTGAGTATTCCTAGATGAATCGATTTCAAATGATATTGAATCTTTCCAGAGATAAATAGTGAGGAAGGGAAACATAAATTAATTCCGTACACACATAAGTCTCAGGTGTCATGCTTTACTCTAAAATTTTATTTCAGTCTCAATATTACTTACTAGGAGATACGAAAGAATAGAAACGATGCTGAAATAGAAAAGCTTGAATATCATATAGAAAGATATAGATACGTAACTATCAAACAACTCATTTGTACAAAAAGATTTGTTATGATTAACAAAGTCTGAATACAATAAAAATTAAGTGACAGAATAAACATCAACTGCGATGTCATATTTCACCATGATTGATTTATAAGAAAAATGAATTTTCCTAGAAGGGTGTTTGACATTTATAAGATGGTCGACGTATTAAACATAATGAGAACTAATTATGCAAAAAATGATATATGAATTAATATAATTTGTTTAACAATCTTAACCAAATTAATATCAAATGAAGGAATAAGAACCAAAACAGTAATATTATAGCCAAATTTAATAGTGAAGCAAAAAGTCGATAGTTAATTTATATTGAAAAGGTATGTTCTGAAGTAATAATAAGTTAAATGACTTAAATAACACTTTAAACAACAAAATAACGTTAAAGACAAAATATACGACTTTTATGAAGATAATGTTTATATTAAGTAAATAGGTATTGTAATAAGTTAAATAATTATAGTCAAAATTAAAAATCATCAAGCCAAAGTCAATAATCGAAAAAGTTGCATGCAATAGTTGTTATTAAATGATATTTTTAAGAACGAAGCATAACAAAACAATTGACTTTTTAAAATTATAGTAATTACACTACGTATATATTCTAGACTTATCTATATAGCATTGGAGATAACAATGGAGATTTTTAAAGTTTTAAACATAGTTATTGAAAAAAAGAATTGTAGTTTCTATTAGTTAAGTATATAAATGTTCATTATAAATATATTGCAGCAGATTTTTATATAAATTTTTTGGAGATGTCATTAAATGAATTTAACACATTAATTTTAGGGAAAATAATCAGTAGGCACATAAAATTAGTTTTTCTGTATAAATTACATGAAAACCATACTAGATTTTTTGAAAATTATTTTACCGATTTTAGCTATTTCGATTAACAAAACAATATTGGAACATTTGTCAATAAAATTTAACAAGTAAATAAATAATGTATCATAAAATATATTTTCAGACTAGCCAATCCATTATTATATCATTTAAAAAATTAAATAAAAATTAAAAACACTTGAGAGATAACATTTTTTAATATGATCTATGCCAGAGTAAAAATACGAATATTAAAAGTTCACCATCATTTTGACGTTTTAAATCATTCCAAGGTATTGGTCTGGTTTACTATATATTGATCACAATGTATGACACCACCTGTAATATGATTTACAGATACAAAAATGCCAAACTTATAAACAGGTAAACAAACATTCTACTACCTATCAGTGTCACCAACAGTAGTCAGTGAAAAAAATTTACATCATAAGTTATTTAATCTTCTATTCAACATTTCTCAATACTGAAAAATACATATTAGCCTAAAATCTGAGAACTGACATAAATCAGTAAAAGGAAGTCAGCTATCAATCAAGACTAAGGTAAGACATATTATTGAACGGTTTAGAATTTATATAATTATTTTTAACTTCTGATGTTAGCTGATAAATGTTGTAATATAAAGTATCGACTCGAATAAAGCTAAAAATAATTATATTACTAATTTTAAGAAAATGTTATATTTATTTTTATTATTAACTCATCAAATTAACAAATGATATGGTATTGTTGTCGGTAAATAGTCAGTCAATAATAATATAAATAAGTGGCAGGATACCTTAATGGAACTTTTATTTTGATATTTTGTTTTCGAGGTCGATTACAAACGTTTTTCATACTTTCAATAGTAAACATATTGCAACTGATATTTTCACATAAAATAATTCAATATTATTATATTATAGTATTTATATATGTTATATTTAATATAATATACAAGCCTCATATGTGTACTCATTAGTAAAATTGTATCTTTAATTATACTTTTAAAATTATCATCAATTTCTAGTTTATAATTTGTGAAGTTGATTATATTGTATCAAATTTAAAAAACATTTATAATATACATATATGATTTAATTAAATTAATATAGAGATAAAACCGAAATGTAGTAAAATATAAAGATACTAAATGAAAAGTACAGACATATACATAAATATCTAATGCTCAACCTCTCTAAATTAAAATAATAAGAATATATATTTATAATAATATAAACATTTATAAATTATCTGTATGTTCTGTTGATATTAGACATTCTTATATGTAAATTAAGTAAGTGATACATGACACAAGTTACATTTGCTTTATTGAAACTATCTAATTTATTGAAGTAAGTATATTACAGCTGCAAATAAAAATATTGAACAATTTTTTCTATTAGTTCACAGCAAAGTGTTATTGAATATTAAATATTTGTTATTAAATAGAAGTGAATTATTACAGTTATAAATAGCATAATCAGCTTAATACATGATAATATGAGAACAAATGTTATTAACAAATGAATATGAGAACAAATCATCAATTCAACTAAGTTGATGCTGAACCAGACTGGTCATACTCTATGTAAATATCCAAATTAATGATCGATTATTTATTTGACACATATTTATGAAATAAAGACAATAAAAATAATAGCTGTTTCTCTTAAACTTGATCACTTGACACTGTGTTTTAAGATAAAAAGATATACTAAGGTGTATCCAGTTAAATTGGTACTGTGTAGAAAGCTTTTTTACTGAAAGGAATACATATATAATATATATAGTTATGACAAAAACAATAGTCTTTATTATTAACTAATTGCAAGTTCCATTTAGCAAAAAAAAAAAATTATTGTGTGAATAATATTTACAGAATATTATACTTAAAATTTTATTTCAATTAAACATTGGTGTATACACATTAATGATACGCTTTTTTAGCACTAAACTGGGTGAGTCAAAATTATAATACAATGATGTTATATCATATATGTAGATATAGTTATGAAACATATTAAACTTATATGTCAACAGGTCACAAGCTATAATGGATACATTAGTTCATTGCACACAATAATTAAATTAATAATCAATGTTACTGACATATTAAATATGTATAACCAAACTACCTATATTGACAGCTTAAATGATTTCAATATAGACACATAAAAAAAATCAATTATATTTATATTATCTAATACCACTTTTCTACTTAATTTATTTATTGCTTTATTAGTTTCACCTTATATTTCTGTCACTTATAATGGACTCACATGATTAACTAACAATGCCAATAACAATGAATTATTTGCAAATCTCCAGTTTGCTATCTTACATACTTGAAATTGATGTATTAATATTAACAGAAGTAAAAACAATTATCAATCATAAATTTGATATGGTTTATTTTAAACAAAATTATAGTATTTGTACAGAGTTTAAATAAGCTTTACTTTCTATTGATTATTATATATTAATAATAAATTAATTTATTGAAAATGTCTAACATTGGCCATCTCATATACTAGGTATTTATATATTTATAATCTTCATATCTGCTAGGCAATGGCAAAGAAGCATAATTAGTACAATTAGTAAACAATTTCAATTGTTGATGTCCTTGTTAAGTTTGCTATATATTTTTATTAGATCATTTAATAATTTTTAAATTTAGATCATTAAATATACAAACAGCAATATTTTAAATTACAGATTATATATAATATAATAAGATAACTCATTTTAAATATAAAAATATATATTTATTGCAGTACACATAGTATACAATTTACACATCAAAGGAAAATATATTTAATTAAGAGATTATAAGGACAAAATATATAAAACATAATTAATTTTTATTGTCTTAATATTATTAATGTTCCGTCACTATTACAAAAATGTATTATGCATAATTTCTTGAGAAACTTGAATATATGTGCCTTTGTTATATAATTTGAATATAATAAATTAAGCATTCAATATATAATAATAGATATTACTACTTATGTAGATATAAATAGTCTTTATGTATATAATCAAATAATATATATATAGGCAGTTATTATTTATCCAGATTATCTAAATATCAGGTTACTTTAGAAAGATAACAAAAATACTAAATTAAATAATAATGATATATTAAAGAAAACAATAAAATCGATAGGAAAATATTGGTAAAATTGATCAATATATTTTTAATTAAAAAAATAGTAAAATATAAAAACATTACAAATTATTATATATTTCAAAATATAATCATTTTTTATAACTTAGATTCAAAATTAGTATAAGATTAAGATTATATTACTATTCTAGAACTTATTTTAAAAACCAAATGAATGGCTTTTTGAAAATAGTATTAATATATCAATTTAAAATGTACTAGTTAAAATTACTTAGTATAATTAATAATATTAAACAAACTTTTTATTTAGATTATATATTATTTTGGCAGAAAAGTATTTCAAATTACTTTTCCAATTCTTTATTAAAATGTTCAGTAAGTTAGTTAATTAAAGTCTTAAGTATATATGGTAAGTTAACTGTAATATAATTACTTATAAATAAAATAAATAATGGTTTACTTAATATATATTATAATACACTTTAGATTTATATATATAATAAAAACATTTTAAAAGTTTGTAAAATTAATTTAATATAGTTTGAGATACTATAAACATTTATACAAAAGTTTTAATAATATTACTAATAAAATAATATATATAAAAATACATAACTATAATATAAACATATAATGCTTAACTAAATATGATAAAGAAAAAACAATGGTCACTTGTGAGGAATGCAAAGAAAAACCATAATAAAAGTTATATTTAAATTAACAAAAAGCTGAGCTTTCACCTTTTAAAAAGAAGATATAGTCATGGTAATAACCATATATAATAATACTTAACTATGGTATAAATAACTAGTTTGTTTTTCAGATATGATCCATTTTGTTGATTTAAGAACCTATATTAGACAGCTGAAAACAGTTCCACTTTATTTTACTCTAAATATATCTAATTTCACTTGATATAACACTAACTAACTCTGATTCTACTATTCAATTATTATTAATATACATAATTATATTCAATTTTACTTTATCTTACTATAACTAACTCTGATTTTACTTCATTTTATTATAAAAAATCTTTAATACCACTTTATATAACTTCAACTAACTCTAATACTACTTTATATAACTTAAACTAACTCTAATACCACTATATAAAATTCTTAACTAACTTAAATGCAACTCCATTTAATTCTAAATATCTCAGATACTACCATAACTATAAGATAATTAGTTATTTAGGATAAAAAAGAGTGGAATCAGAGCTAGTTAGAGTCAATTAAATTACTATTAGAGTTAATTAGAATTTAATAAAGTAGGATTGGAGTTAGTTAGGATAAGATAGAATAGAATTTTTGTCAAATAAAGTGGAATCAGAGTCAATTAGAATTAAATAATATGTAATTAAAGTTAATTATAAAGTGTAATTAAAGATATTTAGAGTAGAATAAAAGATAGCTAGAGTAGGATAGAGTATAATCAGATATAGTTAGAGCTGAATAGAATATAAATATAATTAATTAAAGTTAAATAGTATGGAATCAGAAATATTTACAATGAAATAAGGTATAATCAGAGGTAGTTAGAGTATTAAATGAAACATTAATATTACTGATAATACCAATTACAATATTTATTATCATAAATTAAGAAATACAGAATAGATGGCAGGACAGACTGTCTCATGTAGGTTCCTAGATCAATAGGATAGATCTTGCCTGAAACAAGAAAAACAATATATATAATATAAAATAAAATGTTATTTAATAAAATTTAAAAAATTAAATTTGTATAAATTATATTTATAATTTACAGATTATATATATATGGCATTAGAATCAGCTTTTATATAGTTTACATCAGACTATATTATATGATATACTTAGCATGTTTTATGAAATCCGCATAGTATTTTTTCTTCAGTACCTAACATTAACTTCAGATTATTTGGAATTTGTATCAGCTTTTATTTCAGGTACTTAATATTAGTATTATATTTGGTAGAATTACTATCATGATTGAATTATAACTGGTTCTATATATAGAGAATGTAAATTATAACATAATAATTATAAGTTATACCCACAGAAAATACTTTTATATGTACATGCTTATAATAACTTTTGCAGAATCAGACATTTTATTATATCAAACTAAAAGTTTACTAATATACCAAAACAACCAATTTAAGAATTAGCTAAATTAGTTAGAATTAGGATAAGCCAAGGTAATGAAACCTACTAAAAAGGTATGAAGTTATAATATATTCAAGTTAAAATATAATTTTGTTTAAGCAATCCCCCATTTTGCAATAATGAACCATTAATTATTAAAAAAAAATTAAGTTTGAATATTGTATTCCATAATTAAATAATATGCACTGTATGGGCATGTTGGAATGGGGTAGGAAGGGGTTTGATTCAGTCACTTATCAGTATATTTTTTTATTTACAATATCTTTAAAGGTGATATGAAAAATCCTTTTAATGTTTAAAACATTCCAGTAAACTTATAGTTGATTTATTTAAGCTGTTTAATAGGTATTTGGACCTATTTTAATAATTATATGTAGAGTATATTTAACTTCTGCATGTTTTAGTGTGGGAAAATTTTGACTTTGGTATGTTTGGATCTTGGTACTTTTTGATTATAATTTATAAACCACTTAATAATTTTAATAGGACCAAAATGATTTTAATGCCTATATTTATAATACCAGACTGTCCAACCATCCAACTTTGGAGGGCAAAATCTCAAGTTCCAATGAGACATACATGTATGCATATATTGTCCAGACTTGTATGGTTACCTGTTCCAAATTATTTATAAGTGTGTCATATCTTAACAGTGATAATCAATAATTATATGTATTGTGTACCTATACCATCCTATCTACACCTAGTTTTGATACTATATTTTGCAGTTTGATTATGATTGGTCGATAAGTTAGATCAGTTTAGTTTAAGAAAGACAGCTACATGTCCTCCAATTATTAAAAAAAATTTTTTTGCCCAGTGCCAGACCTGATTTTAGATTATTTGTATTTCCCAAACTAGCCAGAACTTTTTTATTAATATAGATAAACTCAAAACCACCTGGAATATTAAAGATATCATGTTCACAATCATTTATGCAAAATATCTACCATAAATACCTTTTTAAACCAGAGAAATTGTTAGTTATATACCTATTTCTATTGAAAAATACCATTTTAAAAACCCAAACTAGCTG